>JBBPBP010000851.1:190550-204580 GCA_037974735.1 Cicer chorassanicum | reverse complement strand
TCTTAAATTTATGACAATGTCTCGGGTTCCGTGTCGGATTTTAAACCCTTGCCATCGTCTGGCCCGAAAATACCGATTTCGGCCCATTTTTGTCGGGTGGTACGAAAATCGCCCAAAAAGTCCAGATGAAATCGAGGACTGCGAGATCCTTGTATCATTCTTCTCCTAAATTTATGACTGTGTCTCGGGTTCCGTGTCAGATTTCAAACCCTAGCCATCGTCTGGCCCGAAAATACCGATTTCGGCCCATTTTTGTCGGGTGGTATGAAAATCGCCCGAAAAGTCCAGATGAAATCGATGACCGCGAGATCCTTGTGGCATTCTTTTCCAAAATTTATGACTGTGTCTCGGGTTCCGTGTCAGATTTCAAACCCTAGCCATCGTCTAGCCCGAAAATACCGATTTCGGCCCATTTTTGTTGGGTGGTACGAAAATCGCCTGAAAAGTGCAGATGAAATCGACGACCGCGAGATCCTTATAGCATTCTTCTCCTCAATTTATGACTGTGTCTCGGGTTCCATGTCGGATTTCAAACCCTAGCCATCGTCTGGCCCGAAAATACCGATTTCGGCCCATTTTTGTCGGGTGGTATGAAAATCGCCCGAAAAGTCCAGATGAAATCGATGACCGCGAGATCCTTGTGGCATTCTTTTCCAAAATTTATGACTGTGTCTCGGGTTCCGTGTCGGATTTCAAACCCTAGCCATTGTTTGGCCCGAAAATACCGATTTCGGCCCATTTTTGTCGGGTGGTACAAAAATCGCCCGAAAAGTGCAGATGAAATCACCGACCGCGAGATCCTTGTAGCATTCTTCTCTTAAATTTATAAATGTGTCTCGGGTTCCGTGTCGGATTTTAAACCCTTGCCATCGTGTGGCCCGAAAATACCGATTTCGGCCCATTTTTGTCGGGTGGTACGAAAATCGCCCGAAAAGTGCAGATGAAATCGACGACCGCGAGATCCTTGTAGCATTCTTCTCTTAAATTTTTGAGTGTGTCTCGGGTTTCGTGTCGGATTTCAAACCCTAGCCATCGTCTTACCCGAAAATACCAATTTCGGCCCATTTTTGTCGGGTGGTACGAAAATCGCCCGAAAAGTCCAGATGAAATCGACGACCGCGAGATCCTTGTAGCATTCTTCTCCTAAATTTATGACTGTGTCTCGGGTTCCATGTCAGATTTCAAACCCTAGCCATCGTCTGGCCCGAAAATATCGATTTCGGCCCATTTTTGTCGGGTGGAACGAAAATCGCCCGAAAAGTCCAGATGAAATCACCGACCGCGAGATCCTTGTAGCATTCTTCTCTTAAATTTATGACTGTGTCTCGGGTTTCGTGTCGGATTTCAAACCCTAGCCATCGTCTGGCCCGAAAATACCGATTTCGGCCCATTTGTGTCGAGTGGTACGAAAATCGCCCGAAAAGTCCAGATGAAATCGACGACCGCGAGATCCTTGTAGCATTCTTCTCCTAAATTTATGATTGTGTCTCGGGTTCCGTGTCGGATTTCAAACCCTAGCCATCGTCTGGCCCGAAAATACCAATTTCTGCCCATTTTTGTCGGGTGGTACGAAAATCCCCTGAAAAGTCCAGATGAAATCACCAACCGCGAGATCCTTGTAGCATTCTTCTCTTAAATTTATGACTGTGTCTCGGGTGTCATGTCGGATTTCAAACCCTAGCCATCGTCTGGCCCGAAAATACCAATTTCGGCCCATTTTTGTCGGGTGGTACGAAAATCGCACGAAAAGTCCAGATGAAATCGACGACCGCAAGATCCTTGTAGCATTCTTCTCCTAAATTTATGACTGTGTCTCGGGTTCCATGTCAGATTTCAAACCCTAGCCATCGTTTGGCCCGAAAATACCGATTTCGGCCCATTTTTGTCGGGTGGTATGAAAATCGCCCGAAAAGTCCAGATGAAATCGACGACCGCGAGATCCTTGTAGCATTCTTCTCCTAAATTTATGATTGTGTCTCGGGTTCCGTGTCGGATTTCAAACCCTAGCCATCGTCTGGCCCGAAAATACCAATTTCTGCCCATTTTTGTCGGGTGGTACGAAAATCCCCCGAAAAGTCCAGATGAAATCACCAACCGCGAGATCCTTGTAGCATTCTTCTCTGAAATTTATGACTGTGTCTCGGGTGTCATGTCGGATTTCAAACCCAAGCCATCGTCTGGCCCGAAAATACCAATTTCGGCCTATTTTTGTCGGGTGGTACGAAAATCGCCCGAAAAGTCCAGATGAAACCGACGACCGCGAGATCCTTGTAGCATTCTTCTCCTAAATTTATGAATGTGTCTCGGGTTCCATGTCAGATTTCAAACCCTAGCCATCGTCTGGCCCGAAAATTCCGATTTCGGCCCATTTTTGTCGGGTGGTACGAAAATCGCCTGAAAAGTCCAGATGAAATCGACGACCGCGAGATCCTTGTAGCATTCTTCTCCTAAATTTATGATTGTGTCTCGGGTTCCGTGTCGGATTTCAAACCCTAGCCATCGTCTGGCCCGAAAATACCGATTTCGGCCCATTTTTGTCGGGTGGTACGAAAATCGCCCGAAAAGTCCAGATGAAATCACCGACCGCGAGATCCTTGTAGCATTCTTCTCTTAAATTTATGACTGTGTCTCGGGTTCCGTGTCAGATTTCAAACCCTAGCCATCTTCTGGCCCGAAAATATCGATTTCGGCCCATTTTTGTCGGGTGGTACGAAAATCTCCCGAAACGTCCAGATGAAATCGACGACCGCGAGATCCTTGTAGCATTCTTCTCCTAAATTTATGACTGTGTCTCGGGTTCCATGTCGGATTTCAAACCCTAGCCATCGTCTGGCCCGAAAATACCGATTTCGGCCCATTTTTGTCGAGTGGTACGAAAATCGCCCGAAAAGTCCAGATGAAATCGACGACCGCGAGATCCTTGTAGCATTCTTCTCCTAAATTTATGACTGTGTCTCGGGTTCTGTGTCGGATTTCAAACCCTATCCATCGTCTGGCCCGAAAATACCGATTTCGGCCCATTTTTGTCGGGTGGTACGAAAATCGCCCGAAAAGTCCAGATGAAATCGACGACTGCGAGATCATTTTAGCATTCTTCTCCTAAATTTATGACTCTGTCTCGAGTTCCGGGTCAGATTTCAAACCCTAGCCATCGTCTGGCCCGAAAATACCGATTTCGGCCCATTTTTGTCGGGTGGTACGAAAATCGCCCGAAAAGTCCAGATGAAATCGACGACCGCGAGATCCTTGTAGCATTCTTCTCCTAAATTTATGACTGTGTCTCGGGTTCCGTGTCGTATTTTAAACCTTTGCCATCGTCTGGCCCGAAAATACCGATTTCGGCCCATTTTTGTCGGGTGGTACGAAAATCGCCCGAAAAGTGCAGATGAAATCGACGACCGCGAGATCCTCGTAGCATGCATCTCCTAAATTTATGACTGTGTCTCGGGTTCCGTGGCAGATTTCAAACCCTAGCAATCGTCTGGCCTGAAAATACCGATTTCGGCCCATTTTTGTCGGGTGGTACGAAAATCGCCCGAAAAGTCCAGATGAAATCGAGGACCGCGAGATCCTTGTAGCATTCTTCTCCTAAATTTATGACTGTGTCTCGGGTTCCGTGTCAGATTTCAAACCCTAACCATCGTCTGGCCCGAAAATACCGATTTCGGCCCATTTTTGTCGGGTGGTACGAAAATCGCCCGAAAAGTCCAGATGAAATCGACGACCGCGAGATCCTTGTAGCATTCTTCTCCTAAATTTATGACTGTGTCTCGGGTTCCGTGTCGGATTTCAAACCCTAGCCATCGCCTTGCCTGAAAAAACTGATTTCGGCCCATTTTTGTCGGGTAGTACGAAAATCGCCCGTAAAGTCCAGATGAAATCACCGATCGCGAGATCCTTGTAGCATTCTTCTCTTGAATTTATGACTGTGTCTCGGGTTCCGTGTCGGATTTTAAACCCTTGCCATCGTCTGGCCCTAAAATACCGATTTCGGCCCATTTTTGTCGGGTGGTACGAAAATCGCCCGAAAAGTGCAGATGAAATCGACGACCTCGAGATCCTTGTAGCATTCTTCTCCAAAATTTATGACTGTGTCTCGGGTTCCGTGTCGGATTTCAAACCCTAGCAAGCATCTAGCCTGAAAATACCGATTTCGGCCCATTTTTGTCGGGTGGTACGAAAATCGGTCGAAAAGTCCAGATGAAATCGACGACCGCGAGATCCTTGTAGCATTCTTCTCCTAAATTTATGACTGTGTCTCGGGTTCCGTGTCAGATTTCAAACCCTAGCCATCGTCTGGCCCGAAAATACCGATTTCGGCCCATTTTTGTCGGGTGGTATGAAAATCGCCCGAAAAGTCCAGATGAAATCGATGGCCGCGAGATCCTTGTGGCATTCTTTTCCAAAATTTATGACTCTGTCTCGGGTTTCGTGTCGGATTTTAAACCCTAGCCATCGTCTGGCCCGAAAATACCGATTTCGGCCCATTTTTGTCGGGTGGTACGAAAATCGCCCGAAAAGTGCATATGAAATCGACGACCGCGAGATCCTTGTAGCATTCTTCTCCTAAATTTATGACTGTGTCTCGGGTTCCGTGTCGGATTTCAAACCCTATCAATCGACTGGCCCGAAAATACCGATTTCGGCCCATTTTTGTCGGGTGGTACGAAAATCGCCCGAAAAGTCTAGATGAAATCACCGACCGTGAGATCCTTGTAGCATTCTTCTCTTAAATTTATGACTGTGTCTCGGGTTTCGTGTCGGATTTCAAACCCTAGCCATCGTCTGGCCCGAAAATACCAATTTCGGCCCATTTTTGTCGGGAGGTACGAAAATCGCCCGAAAAGTCCAGATGAAATCGACGACCGCGAGATCCTTGTAGCATTCTTCTCCTAAATTTATGACTGTGTCTCGGGTTCCATGTCAGATTTCAAACCCTAGCCATCGTCTGGCCCGAAAATACCGATTTCGGCCCATTTTTGTCGGGTGGTACGAAAATCGCCCGAAAAGTTCAGATGAAATCGACGACCGCGAGATCCTTGTAGTATTCTTCTCCTAAATTTATGACTGTGTCTCGGGTTCCGTGTCGGATTTCAAACCCTAGCCATCGTCTGGCCCGAAAATACCAATTTCTGCCCATTTTTGTCGAGTGGTACGAAAATCCCCCGAAAAGTCCAGATGAAATCACCAACCGCGAGATCCTTGTAGCATTCTTCTCTTAAATTTATGACTGTGTCTCGGGTTCCGTGTCGGATTTCAAACCATAGCAATCGTCTGGCCTGAAATTACCGATTTCAGCCCATTTTTGTCGGGTGGTACGAAAATCGCCCGAAAAGTCCAGATGAAATCGAGGACCGCGAGATCCTTGTAGCATTCTTCTCATAAATTTATGACTGTGTCTCGGGTTCCGTGTCAGATTTCAAACCCTAGCCATCGTCTGGCCCGAAACTACCGATTTCGGCCCATTTTTGTCCGGTGGTACGAAAATCGCCCAAATAGTCCAGATGAAATCGATGACCGCGAGATCCTTGTGGCATTCTTTTCCAAAAATTTATGATTGTGTCTCGGGTTCCGTGTCGGAATTCAAACCCTAGCCATCGTCTGGCCCGAAAATACCGATTTCGACCCATTTTGGTCGGGTTGTACGAAAATCGCCCGAAAAGTCCAGATGAAATCGACGACTGCGAGATCCTTGAAGCATTCTTCTCTTAAATTTATGACTGTGTCTCGGGTTCCATGTCGGATTTCAAACCCTAGCCATCGTCTGGCCCGAAAATACCGATTTCGACCCATTTTTGTCGGGTGGTACGAAAATCGCCCGAAAAGTGCAGATAAAATCGACGACCGCGAGATCCTTGTAGCATTCTTCTCCTAAATTTATGACTGTGTCTCGGGTTCCGTGTATGATTTCAAACCGTAGCCATCGTCTGGCCCGAAAATACCGATTTCAGCCCATTTTTGTCGGGTGGTACGAAAATCGCCCGAAAAGTGGAGATGAAATCGACGACCGCGAGATCCTTGTAGCGTTCTTCTCCTAAATTTATGACTGTTTCTCGGGTTCCGTGTCGGATTTCAAACCCTAGCAATCGACTGGCCCGAAAATACCGATTTGGCCCATTTTTGTCGGGTGGTACGAAAATCGCCCGAAAAGTCCAGATGAAATCACCGACCGCGAGATCCTTGTAGCATTCTTCTCTTAAATTTATGACTGTGTCTCGGGTTTCGTGTCGGATTTCAAACCATAGCCATCGTCTGGCCCGAAAATACCGATTTCGGCCCATTTTTGTCGGGTGGTACGAAAATCGCCCGAAAAGTGCAGATGAAATCGACGACCGCGAGATCCTTATAGCATTCTTCTCCTCAATTTATGACTGTGTCTCGGGTTCCATGTCGGATTTCAAACCCTTGCCATCGTCTGGCCCGAAAATACCGATTTCGGCCCATTTTTGTCGGGTGGTACGAAAATCGCCCGAAAAGTCCAGATGAAATCGACGACCGCGAGATCCTTGTAGCATTCTTCTCCTAAATTTATGACTGTGTCTCGGGTTCCGTGTCGTATTTCAAACCCTAGCCATCGTCTGGCCCGAAAATACCGATTTCGGCCCATTTTTGTCGGGTGGTACGAAAATCGCCCGAAAAGTCCAGATGAAATCGACGACCGCGAGATCCTTGTAGCATTCTTCTCTTAAATTTATGACTGTGTCTCGGGTTCCGTATCGGATTTCAAACCCTAACGATCGTCTGGCCCGAAAATACCGATTTCGGCCCATTTTTGTCGGGTGGTACGAAAATCGCCCGAAAAGTCCAGATGAAATCGATGACCGCGAGATCCTGGTAGAATTCTTCTCCAAAATATATGACCTTGTCTCGGGTTCCGTGTCGGATTTCAAACCTTAGCCATCGTTTGCCCGAATATACCGATTTCGGCCCATTTTTGTCGGGTGGTACGAAAATCGCCCGAAAAGTCCAGATGAAATCGACGACCACGAGATCCTTGTAGCATTCTTCTCCTAAACCTATAACCGTGTCTCGGATTCCGTGTCAGATTTCAAACCCTAGCAATCGTTTGGTTCGAAATTACCGATTTCGGCCCATTTTTGTTAGGTGGTACGAAAATCGCCCGAAAAGTCCAGATGAAATCGACCACCGCGAGATCCTTGTAGCATTCTTCTCTTTAATTTATGACTGTGTCTCGGGTTCCGTGTCGGATTTCAAACCCTAGCCATCGTCTGGCCCGAAAATACCGATTTCGGCCCATTTTTGTCGGGTGGTATGAAAATCGCCCGAAAAGTCCAGATGAAATCGACGACCGCGAGATCCTTGTAGCATTCTTCTCCTAAATTTATGACTGTGTCTTGGGTTCCGTGTTGGATTTCAAACCCTAGCCATCGTCTGGCCCGAAAATACCAATTTCAGCCCATTTTTGTCGGGTGGTACGAAAATCGCACGAAAAGTCCAGATCAAATCGACGACCGCGAGATCCTTGTAGCATTCTTCTCCCAAATTTCTGACTGTGTCTCGGGTTCCGTGTCGGATTTCAAACCCTAGCCATCGTCTGGCCCGAAAATACCGATTTCGGCCCATTTTTGTCGGGTGGTATGAAAATCGCCTAAAAAAGTCTAGATGAAATCGACGACCGCGAGATCCTTGTAGCATTCTTCTCCTAAATTTATGAGTGTGTCTTGGGTTCTGTGTCGGATTTCAAACCTTAGCCATCGTCTGGCCCGAAAATACCGATTTCGGCCCATTTTTGTCGGGTGGTACGAAAATCGCCTGAAAAGTCCAGATGAAATCGACGACCGCGAGATCCTTGTAGCATTCTTCTCCTAAACTTATGACTGTGTCTCGGATTCCGTGTCGGATTTCAAACCCTAGCAATCGTTTGGCCCGAAAATAACGATTTCGGCCCATTTTTGTCAGGTGGTACGAAAATCGCCCGAACAGTTCAGATGAAATCGACCACCGCGAAATCCTTGTAGCATTCTTCTCCTAAATTTATGACTGTGTCTCGGGTTCCGTGTCGGATTTCAAACCCTAGCAATCGTCTAGCCCGAAAATACCGATTTCAGCCCCTTTTTGTCGGGTGGTACGAAAATTGCCCAAAAAGTCCAGATGAAATCGACGACCGCGAGATCCTTGTAGCATTCTTCTCTTTAATTTATGGCTGTGTCTCGGGTTCCGTGTCGGATTTCAAACCCTAGCCATCGTCTGGCCGGAAAATACTGATTTCGACCCATTTTTGTCGGGTGGTACGAAAATCGCACGAAAAGTCCAGATCAAATCGATGACCGCGAGATCCTTGTAGCATTCTTCTCCAAAATTTCTGACTGTGTCTCGGGTTCCGTGTCGGATTTCAAACCCTAGCCATCGTCTGGCCCGAAAATACCGATTTCGGCCCATTTTTGTCGGGTGGTATGAAAATCGCCCGAAAAGTCCAGATGAAATCGACGACCGCGAGATCCTTGTAGCATTCTTCTCCTAAATTTATGAGTGTGTCTCGGGTTCTGTGTCGGATTTTAAACCCTAGCCATCATCTGGCCCGAAAATAAAGATTTCGGCCGATTTTCTCGGGTGGTACGAATATCGCCCAAAAAGTCCAGATGAAATCGACGTCCGCGAGATCCTTGTAGCATTCTTCTCCTAAACTTATGACTGTGTCTCGGATTCCGTGTCGGATTTCAAACCCTAGCCATCTTCTGGCTCGAAAATACCAATTTCAGCCCATTTTTGTCGGGTGGTACGAAAATTGCCCAAAAAGTCCAGATGAAATCGACGACCGCGAGATCCTTGTAGCATTCTTCTCTTTAGTTTATGGCTGTGTCTCGGGTTCCGTGTCGGATTTCAAACCCTAGCCATCGTCTGGCCGGAAAATACCGATTTCGGCCCATTTTTGTCGGGTGGTACGAAAATCGCACGAAAAGTCCAGATGAAATCGACGACCGCGAGATCCTTGTAGCATTCTTCTCTTAAATTTATGATTGTGTCTCGGGTTCCGTGTCGGATTTCAAACCCTAGCCATCGTCTGGCCCGAAAATACCGATTTCGGCCCATTTTTGTCGGGTGGTTTGAAAATCGCCTGAAAAATGCAGATGAAATCGACAACCGCGAGATCCTTGTAGCATTCTACTCCTAAATTTATGACAGTGTCTAAGGTTCCGTGTCAGATTTCAAACCCTAGCCATTGCTGGCCCAAAAATACCAATTTCGACCCATTTTTGTCAGGTGGTACGTAAATCGCCCGAAAAGTCCAGATGAAATCGACGACCGCGAGATCCTTGTAGCCTTCTTCTCTTAAATTTATGACAGTGTCTCGGGTTCCGTGTCGAATTTCAAACCCTAGCCATCGTCTGGCCCGAAAATACCGATTTCGGCCCATTTTTGTCGGGTGGTACGAAAATCGCCCGAAAAGTGCAGATAAAATCGACGACCGCGAGATCCTTGTAGCATTCTTCTCCTAAATTTATGACTGTGTCTCGGGTTCCGTGTCGGATTTCAAACCCTAGCCATCGTCTGGCCCAAAAACACCGATTTCGACCCATTTTTGTCTGGTGGTACGAAAATCGCCCGAAAAGTCCAGATGAAATCGACGACCGCGAGATCCTTGTAGCATTCTTCTCTTAAATTTATGACTGTGTCTCGGGTTCCGTGTCGGATTTCAAACCCTAGCCATCGTCTGGCCCAAAAATACCGATTTCGGCCTATTTTTGTCGGGTGGTACGAAAATCGCCCGAAAAGTGCAGATGAAATCGACGACCGCGAGATCCTTGTAGCATTCTTCTCCTAAATTTATGACTGTGTCTCGGGTTCCGTGTCGGATTTCAAACCCTAGCAATCGTCTGGCCTGAAAATACCGATTTCGGCCAATTTTTGTCGGGTGGTACGAAAATCGCCCGAAAAGTCCAGATGAAATCGAGGACCGCGAGATCCTTGTAGCATTGTTCTTTTAAATTTATGACTGTGTCTCGGGTTCCGTGTAAGATTTCAAACCCTAGCCATCGTCTGGCCCGAAACTACCGATTTCGGCCCATTTTTGTCGGGTGGTATGAAAATCGCCCAAAAAGTCCAGATGAAATCGATGACCGCGAGATCCTTGTGGCATTCTTTTCCAAAATTTATGACTGTGTCTTGGGTTCCGTGTCGGATTTCAAACCCTAGCCATCGTCTGGCCCGAAAATACCGATTTCGACCCATTTTTGTCGGGTTGTACGAAAATCGCGCGAAAAGTCCAGATGAAATCGACGACCACGAGATCCTTGTAGCATTCTTCTCTTAAATTTATGACTGTGTCTCGGGTTTCATGTCGGATTTCAAACCCTAGCAATCGTTTGGCCTGAAAATACCGATTTCTGCCCATTTTTGTCGGGTGGTACGAAAATCGCCCGAAAAGTGCAGATAAAATCGACGACCGCGAGATCCTTGTAGCATTCTTCTCTTAAATTTATGACTGTGTCTCGGGTTCCGTGTCGGATTTCAAACCATAGCAATCGTCTGGCCTGAAATTACCGATTTCAGCCCATTTTTGTCGGGTGTTACGAAAATCGCCCGAAAAGTCCAGATGAAATCGAGGACCGCGAGATCCTTGTAGCATTCTTCTCATAAATTTATGACTGTGTCTCGGGTTCCGTGTCAGATTTCAAACCCTAGCCATCGTCTGGCCCGAAACTACCGATTTCGGCCCATTTTTGTCCGGTGGTACTAAAATCGCCCAAATAGTCCAGATGAAATCGATGACCGCGAGATCCTTGTGGCATTCTTTTCCAAAAATTTATGACTGTGTCTCGGGTTCCGTGTCGGAATTCAAACCCTAGCCATCGTCTGGCCCGAAAATACCGATTTCGACCCATTTTGGTCGGGTTGTACGAAAATCGCCCGAAAAGTCCAGATGAAATCGCAACCGCGAGATCCTTGTAGCATTCTTCTCTTAAATTTATGACTGTGTCTCGGGTTCCATGTCGGATTTCAAACCCTAGCCATCGTCTGGCCCGAAAATACCGATTTCGACCCATTTTTGTCGGGTGGTACGAAAATCGCCCGAAAAGTGCAGATAAAATCGACGACCGCGAGATCCTTGTAGCATTCTTCTCCTAAATTTATGACTGTGTCTCGGGTTCCATGTCGGATTTCAAACCGTAGCCATCGTCTGGCCCGAAAATACCGATTTCGGCCCATTTTTGTCGGGTGGTACGAAAATCGCCCGAAAAGTGGAGATGAAATCGACGACCACGAGATCCTTGTAGCATTCTTCTCTTAAATTTATGACTGTGTCTCGGGTTCCATGTCGGATTTCAAACCCTAGCCATCGTCTGGCCCGAAAATACCGATTTCAACCCATTTTTGTCGGGTGGTACGAAAATCGCCCGAAAAGTGCAGATAAAATCGACGACCGCGAGATCCTTGTAGCATTCTTCTCTTAAATTTATGACTGTGTCTCGGGTTCCGTGTCGGATTTTAAACCCTTGCCATCGTCTGGTCCGAAAATACCGATTTCGGCCCATTTTTGTCGGGTGGTACGAAAATCGCCCGAAAAGTGCAGATGAAATCGACGACCGCGAGATCCTTGTAGCATTCTTCTCCTAAATTTATGACTGTGTCTCGGGTTTCGTGTCGGATTTCAAACCCTAGCCATCGTTTGGCCCAAAAATAGCGATTTCGGCCCATTTTTGTCGGGTGGTACGAAAATCGCCCGAAAAGTCCAGATGAAATCGACGACTGCGAGATCCTTGTAGCATTCTTCTCCTAAATTTATGACTGTGTCTCTGGTTCCGTGTCGGATTTCAAACCCTAGCCATCGTTTGGCCCGAAAAATACCGATTTCAGCCCATTTTTGTGGGGTAGTACGAAAATCGCCCGAAAATTCCAGGTGAAATCGACGACCGCGAGATCCTTGTAGCATTCTTCTCCTAAATTTATGACTGTGTCTCGGGTTCCGTGTCGGATTTCAAACCCTAGCCATCGTCTGGCCCGAAAATACCGATTTCGGCCCATTTTTGTCGGGTGGTACGAAAATCGCCCGAGAAGTCCAGATGAAATCGACGACTGCGAGATCCTTGTAGCATTCTTCTCCTAAATTTATGACTGTGTCTCGGGTTCCGTGTCGGATTTCAAACCCTAGCCATCGTCTGGCCCGAAAATACCGATTTCGGCCCATTTTTGTCGGGTGGTACGAAAATCGCACGAAAAGTCCAGATGAAATCGACGACTGCGAGATCCTTGTAGCATTCTTCTCCTAAATTTATGACTGTGTCTCGGGTTCCGTGTCGGATTTCAAACCCTAGCCATCTTTTGGCCCGAAAATACCAATTTCGGCACATTTTTGTCTGGTGGTACGAAAATCGCCCGAAAAGTCCAGATGAAATCGACGACCGCGAGATCCTTGTAGCATTCTTCTCCTAAATTTATGATTGTGTCTCGGGTTCCGTGTCGGATTTCAAACCCTAGCCATCGTCTGGCCCGAAAATACCAATTTCTGCCCATTTTTGTCGGGTGGTACGAAAATCCCCTGAAAAGTCCAGATGAAATCACCAACCGCGAGATCCTTGTAGCATTCTTCTCTTAAATTTATGACTGTGTCTCGGGTGTCATGTCGGATTTCAAACCCTAGCCATCGTCTGGCCCGAAAATACCAATTTCGGCCCATTTTTGTCGGGTGGTACGAAAATCGCCCGAAAAGTCCAGATGAAATCGACGACCGCGAGATCCTTGTAGCATTCTTCTCCTAAATTTATGACTGTGTCTCGGGTTCCATGTCAGATTTCAAACCCTAGCCATCGT
This sequence comes from Cicer chorassanicum, assembly GCA_037974735.1. Classification (NCBI taxonomy): domain Eukaryota; kingdom Viridiplantae; phylum Streptophyta; class Magnoliopsida; order Fabales; family Fabaceae; genus Cicer; species Cicer chorassanicum. Next base: position 191,809 of record JBBPBP010000851.1, on the reverse strand, counting down.
CTGGCCCGAAAATACCGATTTCGGCCCATTTTTGTCGGGTGGTACGAAAATCGCCCGAAAAGTTCAGATGAAATCGACGACCGCGAGATCCTTGTAGTATTCTTCTCCTAAATTTATGACTGTGTCTCGGGTTCCGTGTCGGATTTCAAACCCTAGCCATCGTCTGGCCCGAAAATACCAATTTCTGCCCATTTTTGTCGAGTGGTACGAAAATCCCCCGAAAAGTCCAGATGAAATCACCAACCGCGAGATCCTTGTAGCATTCTTCTCTTAAATTTATGACTGTGTCTCGGGTTCCGTGTCGGATTTCAAACCATAGCAATCGTCTGGCCTGAAATTACCGATTTCAGCCCATTTTTGTCGGGTGGTACGAAAATCGCCCGAAAAGTCCAGATGAAATCGAGGACCGCGAGATCCTTGTAGCATTCTTCTCATAAATTTATGACTGTGTCTCGGGTTCCGTGTCAGATTTCAAACCCTAGCCATCGTCTGGCCCGAAACTACCGATTTCGGCCCATTTTTGTCCGGTGGTACGAAAATCGCCCAAATAGTCCAGATGAAATCGATGACCGCGAGATCCTTGTGGCATTCTTTTCCAAAAATTTATGATTGTGTCTCGGGTTCCGTGTCGGAATTCAAACCCTAGCCATCGTCTGGCCCGAAAATACCGATTTCGACCCATTTTGGTCGGGTTGTACGAAAATCGCCCGAAAAGTCCAGATGAAATCGACGACTGCGAGATCCTTGAAGCATTCTTCTCTTAAATTTATGACTGTGTCTCGGGTTCCATGTCGGATTTCAAACCCTAGCCATCGTCTGGCCCGAAAATACCGATTTCGACCCATTTTTGTCGGGTGGTACGAAAATCGCCCGAAAAGTGCAGATAAAATCGACGACCGCGAGATCCTTGTAGCATTCTTCTCCTAAATTTATGACTGTGTCTCGGGTTCCGTGTATGATTTCAAACCGTAGCCATCGTCTGGCCCGAAAATACCGATTTCGGCCCATTTTTGTCGGGTGGTACGAAAATCGCCCGAAAAGTGCAGATAAAATCGACGACCGCGAGATCCTTGTAGCATTCTTCTCTTAAATTTATGACTGTGTCTCGGGTTCCGTGTCGGATTTCAAACCATAGCAATCGTCTGGCCTGAAATTACCGATTTCAGCCCATTTTTGTCGGGTGTTACGAAAATCGCCCGAAAAGTCCAGATGAAATCGAGGACCGCGAGATCCTTGTAGCATTCTTCTCATAAATTTAT
>JBBPBP010000851.1:160067-181034 GCA_037974735.1 Cicer chorassanicum | reverse complement strand
GCGATCCTCGATTTCATCTGGACTTTTCGGGCGATTTTCGTACCACCCGACAAAAATGGGCCGAAATCGGTATTTTCATGCCAGATGATTGCTTGGGTTTGAAATCTGACACGGAACCCGAGACACAGTCCTAAATTTAGGAGAAGAATGCTACAAGGATCTCGCGGTCGTCGATTTCATCTGCACTTTTCAGGCGATTTTCGTACCACCCGACAAAAATGGGCAGAAATCGGTATTTTCGGGCCAGACGATGGCTAGGGTTTGAAATCCGACACGGAACCCGAGACACAGTCATAAATTTAAGAGGAGAATGCTACAAGGATCTCGCGATCGATGATTTCATCTGCACTTTTCGGGCGATTTTCGTACCACCCGACAAAAATGGGCCGAAATCGGTATTTTCGGGCCAGACGATGGCTAGGGTTTGAAATCCGACACGGAACCCGAGACACAGTCATAAATTTTGGAAAAGAATGCCACAAGGATCTCCCGGTCATCGATTTCATCTGGACTTTTCGGGCGATTTTCATACCACCCGACAAAAATGGGCTGAAATCGGTATTTTCGGGCCAGACGATGGCTAGGGTTTGAAATCCGACATGGAACCCGAGACACAGTCATAAATTGAGGAGAAGAATGCTATAAGGATCTCGCGGTCGTCGATTTCATCTGCACTTTTCGGGCGATTTTCGTACCACCCGACAAAAATGGGCCGAAATCAGTATTTTCGGGCCAGACGATGGCTAGGGTTTGAAATCCGACACGAAACCCGAGACACAGTCATAAATTTAGGAGAAGAATGCTACAAGGATCTCGCAGTCGTCGATTTCATTTGGACTTTCCGGACGATTTTCGTACCACCCGACAAAAATGGGCCGAAATCGGTATTTTTGGGCTAGACGATGGCTAGGGTTTGAAATCCGACACGAAACCCGAGACACAGTCATAAATTTAGGAGAAGAATGCTACAAGGATCTCGCTGTTGTCGATATCATCCGGACTTTTCCGGCGATTTTCGTACCACCCGGCAAAAATGGGCCAAAATCGTTATTTTCGGGCCAGACGATGGCTAGGGTTTGAAATCCGACACGGAACCCGAGACACAGTCATAAATTTAGGAGAAGAATGCTACAAGGATCTCGCGGTCGTCGATTTCATCTGCACTTTTCGGGCGATTTTCGTACCACCTGACAAAAATGGGCCGAAATCGGTATTTTCGGGCGAGACGATGGCAAGGGTTTAAAATCCGACACGGAACCCGAGACACAGTCATAAATTTAAGAGAAGAATGCTACAAGGATCTCGCGGTCGTCGATTTCATCTGCACTTTTCGGGCGATTTTCGTACCACCCGACAAAAATGGGCCGAAATTAGTATTTTCGGGCCAGACGATGGCTAGGGTTTGAAATCCGACACGGAACCCGAGACACAGTCATAAATTTAGGAGAAGAATGCTACAAGGATCTCGCGGTCGTCGATTTCATCTGCACTTTTCGGGCGATTTTCGTACCACCCGTCAAAAATGGACCGAGATCGGTATTTTTGGGCCAGACGATGTCTAGGGTTTGAAATCCGACACGGAACCCGAGACACAGTCATAAATTTAAGAGAAGAATGCTACAAGGATCTCGCGGTCGTCGATTTCATATGCACTTTTCGGCCGATTTTCGTACCACCCGACAAAAATGGGCCGCAATCGGTATTTTCGGGCCAGACGATGGCTAGGGTTTGAAATCCGACACGGAACCCGAGACACAGTCATAAATTTAGGAGAAGAATGCTACAAGGATCTCGCGGTCGTCGATTTCATCTGGACTTTTCGGGCGATATTCGTACCACCCAACAAAAATGGGCCGAAATCGGTATTTTCGGGCCAAACGATGGCTAGGGTTTGAAATCCGACACGGAACCCGAGACACAGTCATAAATTTAGGAGAAGAATGCTACAAGGATCTCGCGGTCGTCGATTTCATCTGCACTTTTCGGGCGATTTTCGTACCACCCGACAAAAATGGGCCGAAATCGGTATTTTCGGGCCTGACGATGGCTAGGGTTTAAAATCTGACACGGAACCTCAGACACAATCATAAATTTAAGAGAAGAATGCTACAAGGATCTCGCGGTCGTCAATTTCATCAGGACTTTTCGGGCGATTTTCATACCACCCGACAAAAATGGGCCGAAATCGGTATTTTCGGGCCAGGCGATGGCTAGGTTTTGAAATCTGACACGGAACCTGAGACACAATCATAAATTTAGGAGAAGAATGCTACAAGGATCTCACGGTCGTCGATTTAATCTGCACTTTTCGGGCGACTTTCGTTCCACCCGACAAAAATGGGCCGAAATCGGTATTTTCGATCCAGACGATGGCTAGGGTTTGAAATCCGACACGGAACCCGAGACACAGTCATAAATTTAGGAGAAGAATGCTACAAGGATCTCGCGGTCGTCGATTTCATCTGCACTTTTCGGGCGATTTTCGTACCACCCGACAAAAATGGGCCGAACTCGGTATTTTCGGGCCAGACGATGGCTAGGGTTTGAAATCCGACACGGAACCCGAGACACAGTCATAAATTTAGGAGAAGAATGCTACAAGGATCTCGCGGTCGTCGATTTCATCTGCACTTTTCGGGCGATTTTCGTACCACCCGACAAAAATGGGCAGAAATCGGTATTTTCGGGCCAGACGATGGCTAGGGTTTGAAATCCGACACGGAACCCGAGACACAGTCATAAATTGAGGAGAAGAATGCTATAAGGATCTCGCGGTCGTCAATTTCATCTGCACTTTTCGGGCGATTTTCGTACCACCCGACAAAAATGGGCCGAAATCGGTATTTTCGGGAAAGACGATGGCTAGGGTTTGAAATCCTACACGAAACCCGAGACACAGTCATAAATTTAGGAGAAGAATGATACAACAAATCTCGCGGTCGTCGATTTCATCTGCACTTTTCGGGCGATCTTCGTACCACCCGACAAAAATGGGCCGAAATCGGTATTTTCGGGCCAGACGATGGCTAGGGTTTGAAATCCGACACGAAACCCAAGACACAGTCATAAATTGAGGAGAAGAATGCTACAAGGATCTCGCGGTCGTCGATTTCATCTGCACTTTTCAGGCGATTTTCGTACCACCCGACAAAAATGGGCAGAAATCGGTATTTTCGGGCCAGACGATGGCTAGGGTTTGAAATCCGACACGGAACCCGAGACACAGTCATAAATTTAAGAGGAGAATGCTACAAGGATCTCGCGGTCGATGATTTCATCTGCACTTTTCGGGCGATTTTCGTACCACCCGACAAAAATGGGCCGAAATCGGTATTTTCGGGCCAGACGATGGCTAGGGTTTGAAATCCGACACGGAACCCGAGACACAGTCATAAATTTTGGAAAAGAATGCCACAAGGATCTCGCGGTCATCGATTTCATCTGGACTTTTCGGGCGATTTTCATACCACCCGACAAAAATGAGCCGAAATCGGTATTTTCGGGCCAGACGATGGCTAGGGTTTGAAATCCGACACGGAACCCGAGACACAGTCATAAATTTAGGAGAAGAATGCTATAAGGATCTCGCGGTAGTCGATTTCATCTGGACTTTTCGGGCGATTTTCGTTCCACCCGACAAAAATGGGCCGAAATCGGTATTTTCGGGCCAAACGACTGCTAGGGTTTGAAATCCGACACGGAACCCGAGACACAGTCATAAATTTAAGAGAAGAATGCTACAAGGATCTCGCGGTCAGGGATTTCATCTGGACATTTCGGGCGATTTTCGTACCACCACACAAAAATGGGCCGAAATCGGTATTTTCGGGCCAGACGATGGCTAGGGTTTGAAATCCGACACGGAACCCGAGACACAGTCATAAATTTAGGAGAAGAATGCTACAAGGATCTCGCGGTCGTCGATTTCATCTGCACTTTTCGGGCGATTTTCGTACCACCCGACAAAAATGGGCCGAAATCGGTATTTTCGAACCAGACGATGGCTAGGGTTTGAAATCCGACACGGAACCCGAGACACAGTCATAAATTTAAGAGAAGAATGCTACAAGGATCTCGCGGTCGTCGATTTCATCTGCAATTTTGGGGCGATTTTCGTACCACCTGACAAAAATGGGCCGAAATAGGTATTTTCGGGCCACACGATGGCTAGGGTTTGAAATCCAACACGGAACCCGAGACATAGTCATAAATTTAGGAGAAGAAAGCTAGAAGAATCTCGCGGTTGTCGATTTCATCTGCACTTTTCGGGCGATTTTCGTACCACCCGACAAAAATGGGCCGAAATCAGTATTTTCGGGCCAGACGATGGCTAGGGTTTGAAATCCGACACGGAACCTGAGACACAGTCATAAATTGAGGAGAAGAATGCTATAAGGATCTCGCGGTCGTCGATTTCATCTGCACTTTTCGGGCGATTTTCGTACCACCCGACAAAAATGGGCCGAAATCGGTATTTTCGGGCCAGACGATGGCTAGGTTTTGAAATCCGACACGGAACCCGAGACACAGTCATAAATTTAGGAGAAGAATGCTACAAGGATCTCGCGGTCGTCGATTTCATCTGCACTTTTCGGGCGATTTTCGTACCACCCGACAAAAATGGGCCGAAATCGGTATTTTCGAACCAGACGATGGCTAGGGTTTGAAATCCGACACGGAACCCGAGACACAGTCATAAATTTTGGAAAAGAATGCCACAAGGATCTCGCGGTCATCGATTTCATCTGGACTTTTTGGGCGATTTTCGTACCACCCGACAAAAATGGGCCGAAATCGGTAGTTTCGGGCCAGACGATGGCTAGGGTTTGAAATCTGACACGGAACCCGAGACACAGTCATAAATTTATGAGAAGAATGCTACAAGGATCTCGCGGTCCTCGATTTCATCTGGACTTTTCGGGCGATTTTGGTACCACCCGACAAAAATGGGCCGAAATCGGTATTTTCGGGCCAGACGATGGCAAGGGTTTAAAATCCGACACGGAACCCGAGACACAGTCATAAATTTAAGAGAAGAATGCTACAAGGATCTCGCGGTCGTCGATTTTATCTGCACTTTTCGGGCGATTTTCGTACCACCCGACAAAAATGGGCCGAAATCGGTAGTTTCGGGCAAGACGATGGCTAGGGTTTGAAATCTGACACGGAACCCGAGACACAGTCATAAATTTAGGAGAAGAATGCTACAAGGATCTCGCGATCCTCGATTTCATCTGGACTTTTCGGGCGATTTTCGTACCACCCGACAAAAATGGGCCGAAATCGGTATTTTCATGCCAGATGATTGCTTGGGTTTGAAATCTGACACGGAACCCGAGACACAGTCCTAAATTTAGGAGAAGAATGCTACAAGGATCTCGCGGTCGTCGATTTCATCTGCACTTTTTAGGCGATTTTCGTACCACCCGACAAAAATGGGCAGAAATCGGTATTTTCGGGCCAGACGATGGCTAGGGTTTGAAATCCGAAACGGAACCCGAGACACAGTCATAAATTTAAGAGGAGAATGCTACAAGGATCTCGCGGTCGATGATTTCATCTGCACTTTTCGGGCGATTTTCGTACCACCCGACAAAAATGGGCCGAAATCGGTATTTTCGGGCCAGACGATGGCTAGGGTTTGAAATCCGACACGGAACCCGAGACACAGTCATAAATTTTGGAAAAGAATGCCACAAGGATCTCGCGGTCATCGATTTCATCTGGACTTTTCGGGCGATTTTCATACCACCCGACAAAAATGGGCCGAAATCGGTATTTTCGGGCTAGGGTTTGAAATCTGACACGGAACCCGAGACACAGTCATAAATTTAGGAGAAGAATGCTACAAGGATCTCGCGGTCCTCGATTTCATCTGGACTTTTCGGGCGATTTTCGTACCACCCGACAAAAATGGGCCGAAATCGGTATTTTCGGGCCAGACGATGGCAAGGGTTTAAAATCCGACACGGAACCCGAGACACAGTCATAAATTTAAGAGAAGAATGCTACAAGGATCTCGCGGTCGTCGATTTTATCTGCACTTTTCGGGCGATTTTCGTACCACCCGACAAAAATGGGTTGAAATCGGTATTTTCGGGCCAGACGATGGCTAGGGTTTGAAATCCGACATGGAACCCGAGACACAGTCATAAATTTAAGAGAAGAATGCTACAAGGATCTCGTGGTCGTCGATTTCATCTCCACTTTTCGGGCGATTTTCGTACCACCCGACAAAAATGGGCCGAAATCGGTATTTTCGGGCCAGACGATGGCTACGGTTTGAAATCCGACATGGAACCCGAGACACAGTCATAAATTTAGGAGAAGAATGCTACAAGGATCTCGCGGTCGTCGATTTCATCTGCACTTTTCGGGCGATTTTCGTACCACCCGACAAAAATGGGCCGAAATCGGTATTTTCGGGCCAGTCGATTGCTAGGGTTTGAAATCCGACACGGAACCCGAGACACAGTCATAAATTTAGGAGAAGAATGCTACAAGGATCTCGCGGTCGTCGATTTCATCTGGACTTTTCGGGCGATTTTCGTACCACCCGACAAAAATTGGCCGAAATCGGTATTTTCGGGCCAGACGATGGCTAGGGTTTGAAATCCGACACGGAACCCGAGACACAGTCATAAATTTAAGAGAAGAATGCTACAAGGATCTCGCGGTCGTCGATTTCATCTACACTTTTCGGGCGACTTTCGTACCACCCGACAAAAATGGGCCGAAATCGGTATTTTCGGGCCAGACGATGGCTAGGGTTTGAAATCCGACACAGAACCCGAGACACAGTCATAAATTTCAGAGAAGAATGCTACAAGGATCTCGCGGTCGTCGATTTCATCTGGACTTTTCGGGCGATTTTCGTACCACCCGACAAAAATGGGCCGAAATCGGTAGTTTCGGGCCAGACGATGGCTAGGGTTTGAAATCTGACACGGAACCCGAGACACAGTCATAAATTTAGGAGAAGAATGCTACAAGGATCTAGCGATCCTCGATTTCATCTGGACTTTTCGGGCGATTTTCGTACCACCCGACAAAAATGGGCCGAAATCGGTATTTTCATGCCAGATGATTGCTTGGGTTTAAAATCTGACACGGAACCCGAGACACAGTCCTAAATTTAGGAGAAGAATGCTACAAGGATCTCGCGGTCGTCGATTTCATCTGCACTTTTTAGGCGATTTTCGTACCACCCGACAAAAATGGGCAGAAATCGGTATTTTCGGGCCAGACGATGGCTAGGGTTTGAAATCCGACACGGAACCCGAGACACAGTCATAAATTTTGGAAAAGAATGCCACAAGGATCTCGCGGTCATCGATTTCATCTGGACTTTTCGGGCGATTTTCATACCACCCGACAAAAATGAGCCGAAATCGGTATTTTCGGGCCAGACGATGGCTAGGGTTTGAAATCCGACACGGAACCCGAGACACAGTCTTAAATTTAAGAGAATAATGCTACAAGGATCTCGCGGTCGGTGATTTCATGTGGACTTTTCGGGCGATTTCCGTACCACTCTACAAAAATGGGCCGACATCGGTATTTTTGGGCCAGACGATGTCTAGGGTTTGAAATCCGACACGGAACCCGAGACACAATCATAAATTTAGGAGAAGAATGCTACAAGAGTCTCGCGGTCTTCGATTTCATTTGCACTTTTCGGGCTATTTTCGTACCACCCGACAAAAACAGGCCGAAATCGGTATTTTCGGGCTTGACGATGGCTAGGGTTTAAAATCTGACACGGAACCTCAGACACAGTCATAAATTTAAGAGAAGAATGCTACAAGGATCTCACGGTCGGTGATTTCATCTGGACGTTTCGGGCGATTTTCGTACCACCCGACAAAAATGGGCCGAAATCGATATTTTCGGGCCAGACGATGGCTAGGGTTTGAAATCCGACACGGAACCCGAGACACAGTCATAAATTTAGGAGAAGAATGCTACAAGGATCTCGCGGTCGTCGATTTCATCTAGACTTTTCGGGCGATTTTCGTACCATCCGACAAAAATGGGCCGAAATCGATATTTTCGGGCCAGTCGATTGCTAGGGTTTGAAATCCGACACGGAACCCGAGACACAGTCATAAATTTAGGAGAAGAATGCTACAAGGATCTCGCGGTCGTCGATTTCATCTGCACTTTTCGGGCGATTTTCGTACCACCCGACAAAAATGGGCCGAAATCGGTATTTTCGAACCAGACGATGGCTAGGGTTTGAAATCCGACACGGAACCCGAGACACAGTCATAAATTTTGGAAAAGAATGCCACAAGGATCTCGCGGTCATCGATTTCATCTGGACTTTTTGGGCGATTTTCGTACCACCCGACAAAAATGGGCCGAAATCGGTAGTTTCGGGCCAGACGATGGCTAGGGTTTGAAATCTGACACGGAACCCGAGACACAGTCATAAATTTATGAGAAGAATGCTACAAGGATCTCGCGGTCCTCGATTTCATCTGGACTTTTCGGGCGATTTTGGTACCACCCGACAAAAATGGGCCGAAATCGGTATTTTCGGGCCAGACGATGGCAAGGGTTTAAAATCCGACACGGAACCCGAGACACAGTCATAAATTTAAGAGAAGAATGCTACAAGGATCTCGCGGTCGTCGATTTTATCTGCACTTTTCGGGCGATTTTCGTACCACCCGACAAAAATGGGCCGAAATCGGTAGTTTCGGGCCAGACGATGGCTAGGGTTTGAAATCTGACACGGAACCCGAGACACAGTCATAAATTTAGGAGAAGAATGCTACAAGGATCTAGCGATCCTCGATTTCATCTGGACTTTTCGGGCGATTTTCGTACCACCCGACAAAAATGGGCCGAAATCGGTATTTTCATGCCAGATGATTGCTTGGGTTTGAAATCTGACACGGAACCCGAGACACAGTCCTAAATTTAGGAGAAGAATGCTACAAGGATCTCGCGGTCGTCGATTTCATCTGCACTTTTCAGGCGATTTTCGTACCACCCGACAAAAATGGGCCGAAATCGGTATTTTCGGGCCAGACGATGGCTAGGGTTTGAAATCCGACACGGAACCCAAGACACAGTCATAAATTTAAGAGGAGAATGCTACAAGGATCTTGCGGTCGGTGATTTCATCTACACTTTTCGGGCGATTTTCGTACCACCCGACAAAAATGGGCCGAAATCGGTATTTTCGGGCCAGACGATGGCTAGGGTTTGAAATCTGACACGGAACCCGTGACACAGTCATAAATTTAGGAGAAGAATGCTACAAGGATCTCGCGATCCTCGATTTCATCTGGACTTTTCGGGCGATTTTCGTACCACCCGACAAAAACGGGCCGAAATCGGTATTTTCATGCCAGATGATTGCTTGGGTTTGAAATCCGACACGGAACCCGAGACACAGTCATAAATTTTGGAAAAGAATGCCACAAGGATCTCGCGGTCATCGATTTCATCTGGACTTTTCGGGCGATTTTCATACCACACGACAAAAATGGGCCGAAATCGGTATTTTCGGGCCAGACGATGGCTAGGGTTTGAAATCTGACACGGAACCCGAGACACAGTCATAAATTTAGGAGAAGAATGCTACAAGGATCTCCCGGTCCTGGATTTCACCTGGACTTTTCGGGCGATTTTCGTACCACCCGACAAAAATGGGCCGAAATCGGTATTTTATGGCCAGACGATTGCTAGGGTTTGAAATCCGACACGGAACCCGAGACACAGTCATAAATTTAGGAGAAGCATGCTACCAGGATCTCGCGGTCGTCGATTTCATCTGCACTTTTCGGGCGATTTTCGTACCACCCTACAAAAATGGGCCGAAATCGGTATTTTCGGGCCAGACGATGATAAGGGTTTAAAATCCGACATGGAACCCGAGACACAGTCATAAATTTAAGAGAAGAATGCTACAAGGATCTCGCCATCGGTGATTTCATCTGGACTTTTCGGGCGATTTTCGTACCACCCGACAATAATGGGCCGAAATCGGTATTTTTGGGCCAGACGATGGCTAGGATTTGAAATCCGACACGGAACCCGAGACACAGTCATAAATTTAAGAGAAGAATGCTACAAGGATCTCGCGGTTGGTGATTTCATCTGGACTTTTCGGGCGATTTTCGTACCACCCGACAAAAATGGGCAGAAATTGGTATTTTCGGGCCTGACGATGGCTAGGGTTTGAAATCCGACACGGAACCCGAGACACAATCATAAATTTAGGAGAAGAAATCTACAAGGATCTCGCGGTCGTCGATTTCATCTGGACTTTTCGGGCGATTTTCGTACCACCCGACAAAAATGGGTCGAAATCGGTATTTTCGGGCAAGATGATGGCTAGGGTTTGAAATCCGACATGGAACCCGAGACACAGTCATAAATTGAGGAGAAGAATGCTATAAGGATATCGCGGTCGTCGATTTCATCTGCACTTTTCGGGTGATTTTCGTACCACCCGACAAAAATGGGTCGAAATCGGTATTTTCGGGCCAGACGATGGCTAGGTTTTGAAATCTGACATGGAACCCGAGACACATCCATAAATTGAGGAGAAGAACGCTATAAGGATCTCGCGGTCGTCGATTTCATCTGCACTTTTCGGGCGATTTTCGTACCACCCGACAAAAATGGGCCGAAATCGGAAGTTTCGGGCCAGACGATGGCTAGGGTTTGAAATCCGACACGGAACCCGAGACACAGTAATAAATTTTGGAGAAGAATGCCACAAGGATCCGCGGTCATCGATTTCATCTGGACTTTTCGGGCGATTTTCGTACCACCTGACAAAAATGGGCCGAAATCGGTATTTTCGGGCCAGGCGATGGCTAGGGTTTGAAATCTGACACGGAACCTGAGACACAATCATAAATTTAGGAGAAGAATGCTACAAGGATCTCACGGTCGTCGATTTCATCTGCACTTTTCGGGCGACTTTCGTAGCACCCGACAAAAATGGGCCAAAATGGGTATTTTCGGGCCAGACGATGGCTAGGGTTTGAAATCCGACACGGAACCCGAGACAATGTCATAAATTTAAGAGAAGAATGCTACAAGGAACTCGCGGTCGGTGATTTCATCTGCACTTTTCGGGCGATTTTCGTACCACCCGACAAAAATGGGCCGAAATCGGTATTTTCGGGCCAGACGATGGCTAGGTTTTGAAATCTGACACGGAACCTGAGACACAATCATAAATTTAGGAGAAGAATGCTACAAGGATCTCACGGTCGTCGATTTCATCTGCACTTTTCGGGCGACTTTCGTACCACCCGACAAAAATGGGCCGAAATCGGTATTTTCGGGCCAGACGATGGCTAGGGTTTGAAATCCGACACGGAACCCGAGACACAGTCATAAATTTAAGAGAAGAATGCTACAAGGATCTCGCGGTCGTCGATTTCATCTGCACTTTTCAGGCGATTTTCGTACCACCCGACAAAAATGGGCCGAAATCGGTATTTTCGGGCCAGACGATGGCTAGGGTTTGAAATCTGACACGGAACCCGAGACACAGTCATAAATTTAGGAGAAGAATGCTACAAGGATCTTGCGGTTCCCGATTTCATCTGGACTTTTCGGGCGATTTTCGTACCACCCGACAAAAATGGGCCGAAATCGGTATTTTCAGGCCAGACGATTGCTAGGGTTTGAAATCCGACACGGAACCGGAGACACAGTCATAAATTTAGGAGAAGCATGCTACCATGATCTCGCGGTCGTCGATTTCATCTGCACTTTTCGGGCGATTTTCGTACCACCCGACAAAAATGGGCCGAAATCGGTATTTTCGGGCCAGACGATGGCTAGGGTTTGAAATCCGACACGAAACCCGAGACAAAGTCATAAATTTAGGAGAAGAATGCTACAAGGATCTCGCGGTCGTCGATTTCATCTGCACTTTTCGGGCGATTTTCGTACCACCCGACAAAAATGGGCCGAAATCGGTATTTTCGGGCCAAACGATGGCTAGGGTTTGAAATCCGACATGGAACCCGAGACACAGTCATAAATTGAGGAGAAGAATGCTATAAGGATCTCGCGGTCGTCGATTTCATCTGCACTTTTCGGGTGATTTTCGCACCACCCGACAAAAATGGGCCGAAATCGGTATTTTCGGGCCAGACGATGGCTAGGGTTTGAAATCTGAAATGGAACCCGAGCCACAGTCATAAATTGAGAAGAAGAACGCTATAAGGATCTCGCGGTCGTCGATTTCATTTGCACTTTTCGGGCGATTTTCGTACCACCCGACAAAAATGGGCCGAAATCAGTATTTTCGGGCCAGACGATGGTTAGGGTTTGAAATCCGACACGGAACCCGAGACATAGTCATAAATTTTGGAGAAGAATGCCACAAGGATCTCGCGATCATCGATTTCATCTGGACTTTTCGGGCGATTTTCGTACCACCCGACAAAAATAGGCCGAAATCGGTATTTTCGGGCCAGGCGATGGCTAGGGTTTGAAATCTGACACGGAACCTGAGACACAATCATAAATTTAGGAGAAGAATGCTACAAGGATCTCACGGTCGTCGATTTCATCTGCACTTTTCGGGCGATTTTCGTACCACCCGACAAAAATAGGCCAAAATCGGTATTTTCGGGCCAGGCGATGGCTAGGGTTTGAAATCTGACACGGAACCTGAGACACAATCATAAATTGAGGAGAAGAACACTATAAGGATCTCGCGGTCGTCGATTTCATCTGCACTTTTCGGGCGATTTTCGTACCACCAGACAAAAATGGGCCGAAATCGGTATTTTCGGCCCAGACGATGGCTAGGGCTTGAAATCCGACACGGAACCCGAGACACAGTCATAAATTTTGGAGAAGAATGCCACAAGGATCCGCGGTCATCGATTTCATCTGGACTTTTCGGGCGATTTTCGTACCACCCGACAAAAATGGGCTGAAATCGGTATTTTCGGGCCGGGCGATGGCTAGGGTTTGAAATCTGACACGGAACCTGAGACACAATCATAAATTTAGGAGAAGAATGCTACAAGGATCTCACGGTCGTCGATTTCATCTGCACTTTTTGGGCGACTTTCGTACCACCCGACAAAAATGGGCCGAAATTGGTATTTTCGGGCCAGACGATGGCTAGGGTTTGAAATCCGACAAGGAACCTGAGACACAGTCATAAATTTAGGAGAAGAATGCTACAAGGATCTCGCGGTCGGTGATTTCATCTGGACTTTTCGGCCGATTTTCGTACCACCCGACAAAAATGGGCCGAAATTGGTATTTTCGGGCCAGACGATGGCTAGGGTTTGATATCCGACACGGAACCCGAGACACAGTCATAAATTTAGGAGAAGAATGCTACAAGGATCTCGAGGTCGTCGATTTCATCTGGACTTTTCGGGCGATTTTCGTACCACCCGACAAAAATGGGCCGAAATCGGTATTTTCGGGCCAGACAAAGGCTAGGGTTTGAAATCCGACATGGAACCCGAGACACAGTCATAAATTTAGGAGAAGAATGCTACAAGGATCTCGCGGTCGTCGATTTCATCTGGACTTTTCGGGCGATTTTCGTACCACCCGACAAAAATGGGCCGAAATCGGTATTTTCGGGCCAAACGATGGCTAGGGTTTGAAATCCGACATGGAACCCGAGACACAGTCATAAATTGAGGAGAAGAATGCTATAAGGATCTCGCGGTCGTCGATTTCATCTGCACTTTTCGGGTGATTTTCGCACCACCCGACAAAAATGGGCCGAAATCGGTATTTTCGGGCCAGACGATGGCTAGGGTTTGAAATCTGAAATGGAACCCGAGACACAGTCATAAATTGAGAAGAAGAACGCTATAAGGATCTCGCGGTCGTCGATTTCATTTGCACTTTTCGGGCGATTTTCGTACCACCCGACAAAAATGGGCCGAAATCAGTATTTTCGGGCCAGACGATGGTTAGGGTTTGAAATCCGACACGGAACCCGAGACATAGTCATAAATTTTGGAGAAGAATGCCACAAGGATCTCGCGATCATCGATTTCATCTGGACTTTTCGGGCGATTTTCGTACCACCCGACAAAAATAGGCCGAAATCGGTATTTTCGGGCCAGGCGATGGCTAGGGTTTGAAATCTGACACGGAACCTGAGACACAATCATAAATTTAGGAGAAGAATGCTACAAGGATCTCACGGTCGTCGATTTCATCTGCACTTTTCGGGCGACTTTCGTACCACCCGACAAAAATGGGCCGAAATCGGTATTTTCGGGCCAGACGATGGCTAGGGTTTGAAATCCGACACGGAACCCGAGACACAGTCATAAATTTAAGAGAAGAATGCTACAAGGATCTCGCGGTCGTCGATTTCATCTGGATTTTTCGAGCGATTTTCGTAGCACCCGACAAAAATGGGCCGAAATCGGTATTTTCAGGCTAGACGATTGCTAGAGTTTGAAATCCGACATGGAACCCGAGACACACTCATAAATTTAGGAGAAGAATGCTACAAGGATCTCGCGGTCGTCGATTTCATCTGGACTTTTCGGGCGATTTTCGTACCACCCGACAAAAATGGGCCGAAATCGGTATTTTAGGGCGAGACGATGGCTAGGGTTTGAAATCCGCACGAAACCCGAGACACAGTCATAAATTTATGAGAAGAATGCTACAAGAATCTCGCGGTCGTCGATTTCATCTGCACTTTTGGGGCGATTTTCGTACCACCCGACAAAAAAGGGCCGAAATCGGTAGTTTTGGGCTTGACGATGGCTAGCGTTTAAAATCTGACACGGAACCCGAGACACAGTCATAAATTTAAGAGAAGAATGCTACAAGGATCTCGCGGTCGGTGATTTCATCTGGACTTTTGGGGCGATTTTCGTACCACCCGACAAAAATGGGCCGAAATCGATATTTTCGGGCCAGACGATCGCTAGGGTTTGAAATCTGACACGGAACCCGAGACACAGTCATAAATTTAAGAGAAGAATGCTACAAGGATCTCGCGGTCAGTGATTTCATCTGGACTTTTCGGGCGATTTTCGTACCACCCGACAAAAATGGGCCGAAATCGGTATTTTCGGGCCAAACGATGGCTAGGGTTTGAAATCCGACACGGAACCCGAGACACAGTCATAAATTTAAGAGAAGAATGCTACAAGGATCTCGCGGTCGGTGATTTCATCTGGACTTTTAGGGCGATTTTCGTACCACCCGACAAAAATGGGCCGAAATCGGTATTTTCAGGCCAGACGATGGCTAGGGTTTGAAATCCGACATGGAACCCGAGACACAATCATAAATTTAGGAGAAGAATGCTACAAGGATCTCGCGGTCGTCGATTTCATCTGGACTTTTCGGGCGATTTTTGTACCACCCGACAAAAATTGGCCGAAATCGGTATTTTCGGGCCAGACGATGGCAAGGGTTTGAAATCCGACATCGAACCCGAGACACAGTCATAAATTTAGGAGAAGAATGCTACAAGGATCTCGCGGTCGTCGATTTCATCTGGACTTTTCGGGCGATTTTCGTACCACCCGACAAAAATGGGCCGAAATCGGTATTTTCGGGCCAGACGATGGCTAGGGTTTGCAATCCGACACGAAACCCGAGACACAGTCATAAATTAAGGAGAAGAATGCTACAAGGATCTCGCGGTCGTCGATTTCATCTGCACTTTTCGGGCGATTTTCGTACCACCCGACAAAAATGGGCCGAAATCGGTATTTTCGGGCCAAACGATGGCTAGGGTTTGAAATCCGACATGGAACCCGAGACACAGTCATAAATTGAGGAGAAGAATGCTATAAGGATCTCGCGGTCGTCGATTTCATCTGCACTTTTCGGGTGATTTTCGCACCACCCGACAAAAATGGGCCGAAATCGGTATTTTCGGGCCAGACGATGGCTAGGGTTTTAAATCTGACATGGAACCCGAGACACAGTCATAAATTGAGGAGAAGAACGCTATAAGGATCTCGCGGTCGTCGATTTCATTTGCACTTTTCAGGCGATTTTCGTACCACCCGACAAAAATGGGCCGAAATCAGTATTTTCGGGCCAGACGATGGTTAGGGTTTGAAATCCGACACGGAACCCGAGACATAGTCATAAATTTTGGAGAAGAATGCCACAAGGATCTCGCGATCATCGATTTCATCTGGACTTTTCGGGCGATTTTCGTACCACCCGACAAAAATAGGCCGAAATCGGTATTTTCGGGCCAGTCGATGGCTAGGGTTTGAAATCTGACACGGAACGTGAGACACAATCATAAATTTAGGAGAAGAATGCTACAAGGATCTCACGGTCGTCGATTTCATCTGCACTTTTCGGGCGACTTTCGTACCACCCGACAAAAATGGGCCGAAATCGGTATTTTCGGGCCAGACGATGGCTAGGGTTTGAAATCCGACACGGAACCCGAGACAC
This sequence comes from Cicer chorassanicum, assembly GCA_037974735.1. NCBI lineage: Eukaryota > Viridiplantae > Streptophyta > Magnoliopsida > Fabales > Fabaceae > Cicer > Cicer chorassanicum. Next base: position 164,621 of record JBBPBP010000851.1, on the reverse strand, counting down.
AGTCATAAATTTAAGAGAAGAATGCTACAAGGATCTCGCGGTCGGTGATTTTCATCTGGACTTTTCGGGCGATTTTCTTACCACCCGAAAAAAATGGGCTGAAATTGGTATATTCGGGCCAGACGATGGCTAGGGTTTGAAATCCGACACGGAACCCGAGACACAGTCATAAATTTAGGAGAAGAATGCTACAAGGATCTCGCCGTCGTCGATTTTATCTACACTTTTCGGGCGATTTTCGTACCACCCGATAAAAATGGGTCGAAATCGGTATTTTCGAACCAGACGATGGCTAGGGTTTGAAATCCGACACGGAACCCGAGACACAGTCATAAATTTAGGAGAAGAATGCTATAAGGATCTCGCGGTAGTCGATTTCATCTGGACTTTTCGGGCGATTTTCGTACCACTCGACAAAAATGGGCCGAAATCAGTATTTTCAGGCCAGACGATTGCTAGGGTTTGAAATCCGACACGGAACCCGAGACACAGTCATAAATTTAGGAGAAGAATGCTACAAGGATCTCGCGGTCGTCGATTTCATCTGCTCTTTTCGGGCGATTTTCGTACCACCCGACAAAAATGGGCCGAAATCGGTATTTTCGGGCTTAACGATGGCTAGGGTTTAAAATCTGACACGGAACCTCAGACACAGTCATAAATTTAAGAGAAGAATGCTACAAGGATCTCGCGGTCGTCGATTTTATCTGCACTTTTCGGGTGATTTTCGTACCACCCGATAAAAATATGCCGAAATCGGTATTTTCGAACCAGACGATGGCTAGGGTTTGAAATTCGACACGGAACCCGAGACACAGTCATAAATTTAAGAGAAGAATGCTACAAGGATCTCGCAGTCGTCGATTTCATCTGGACTTTTCGGGCGATTTTCGTACAACCCAACAAAAATGGGTCGAAATCGGTATTTTCGGGCCAGACGATGGCTAGGGTTTGAAATCTGACACGGAACCATAGACACTGTCATAAATTTAGGAGAAGAATGCTACAAGGATCTCGCGGTCGTCGATTTCATCTGCACTTTTCGGGCGATTTTCGTACCACCCGACAAAAATGGACCGAAATCGGTATTTTCGGGCCAGACGATGGCTAGGGTTTGAAATCTTACACGAAACCCGAGACACAATCATAAATTTAAGAGAAGAATGCTACAAGGATCTCGCGGTCGGTGATTTCATCTGGACTTTTCGGGCGATTTTCGTACCACCCGACAAAAATGGGCCAAATCGGTATTTTAGGGCCAGTCGATTGCTAGGGTTTGAAATCCGACACGGAACCCGAGAAACAGTCATAAATTTAGGAGAAGAACGCTACAAGGATCTCGCGGTCGTCGATTTCATCTCCACTTTTCGGGCGATTTTCGTACCACCCAACAAAAATGGGCCGAAATCGGTATATTCGGGCAAGACGATGGCTACGGTTTGAAATCACACACGGAACCCGAGACACAGTCATAAATTTAGGAGAAGAATGCTACAAGGATCTCGCGGTCGTCGATTTTATCTGCACTTTTCGGGCGATTTTCGTACCACCCGACAAAAATGGGTTGAAATCGGTATTTTCGGGCCAGACGATGGCTAGGGTTTGAAATCCGACATGGAACCCGAGACACAGTCATAAATTTAAGAGAAGAATGCTACAAGGATCTCGTGGTCGTCGATTTCATCTCCACTTTTCGGGCGATTTTCGTACCACCCGACAAAAATGGGCCGAAATCGGTATTTTCGGGCCAGACGATGGCTACGGTTTGAAATCCGACATGGAACCCGAGACACAGTCATAAATTTAGGAGAAGAATGCTACAAGGATCTCGCGGTCGTCGATTTCATCTGCACTTTTCGGGCGATTTTCGTACCACCCGACAAAAATGGGCCGAAATCGGTATTTTCGGGCCATACGATGGCAAGGGTTTAAAATCCGACACGGAACCCGAGACACATTTATAAATTTAAGAGAAGAATGCTACAAGGATCTCGCGGTACGTGATTTCATCTGCACTTTTCGGGCGATTTTCGTACCACCCGACAAAAATGGGCCGAAATCGGTATTTTCGGGCCAAACGATGGCTAGGGTTTGAAATCCGACACGGAACCCGAGACACAGTCATAAATTTTGGAAAAGAATGCCACATGGATCTCGCGGTCATCGATTTCATCTGGACTTTTCGGGCGATTTTCATACCACCCGACAAAAATGGGCCGAAATCGGTATTTTCGGGCCAGACGATGGCTAAGGTTTGAAATCTGACACGGAACCCGAGACACAGTCATAAATTTAGGAGAAAATGCTACACGGATCTCGCGGTCCTCGATTTCATCTGGACTTTTCGGGCGATTTTCGTACCACCCGACAAAAATGGGCCGAAATCGGTATTTTCTGGCCAGACGATTGCTAGGGTTTGAAATCCGACACGGAACCCGAGACACAGTCATAAATTTAGGAGAAGCATGCTACCAGGATCTCGCGGTCGTCGATTTCAGCTGCACATTTCGGGCGATTTTCGTACCACCCGACAAAAATGGGCCGAAATCGGTATTTTCTGGCCAGACGATGGCAAGGGTTTAAAATCTGACACGGAACCCGAGACACAGTCATAAATTTAAGAGAAGAATGCTACAAGGATCTCGCGGTCGGTGATTTCATCTGGACTTTTCGGGCGATTTTCGTTCCACCCGACAAAAATGGGCCGAAATCGGTATTTTCGGGCCAGACGATGGCTAGGATTTGAAATCCGACACGGAACCCGAGACACAGTCATAAATTTAGGAGAAGAATGCTACAAGGATCTCGCGGTCGTCGATTTCATCTGGACTTTTCGGGCGATTTTCGTACCAACCAACAAAAATGGGCCGAAATCGGTATTTTCAGGCCAGACGATGGCTAGGGTTTGAAATCCGACACGGATCCCGAGACACAGTCATAAATTTAGGAGAAGAATGCTACAAGGATCTCGCGGTCGTCGATTTCATCTGCACTTTTCGGGCGATTTTCGTACCACCCGAGAAAAATGGGCCGAAATTAGTATTTTCGGGCCAGACGATGGCTAGGGTTTGAAATCCGACACGGAACCCGAGACACAGTCATAAATTTAGGAGAAGAATGCTACAAGGATCTCGCGGTCCTCGATTTCATCTGGACTTTTCGGGCGATTTTCGTACCACCCGACAAAAATGGGCCGAAATCGGTATTTTTGGGCCAGACGATGGCTAGGGTTTGAAATCCGACATGGAACCCGAGACACGGTCATAAATTGAGGAGAAGAATGCTACAAGGATCTCGCAGTCATCGATTTCATCTGGACTTTTCGGGCGATTTTCATACCACCCGACAAAAATGGGCCGAAATCGGTATTTTCGAGCCAGACGATGGCTAGGGTTTGAAATCTGACACGGAACCCGAGACACAGTCATAAATTTAGGAGAAGAATGCTACAAGGATCTCGCAGTCCTCGATTTCATCTGGACTTTTTGGGCGATTTTCGTACCACCCGACAAAAATGGGCCGAAATCGGTATTTTCAGGCCAGACGATGGCAAGGGTTTAAAATCCGACACGGAACCCGAGACATTGTCATAAATTTAAGAGAAGAATGCTACAAGGATCTCGCGGTCGGTGATTTCATCTGGACTTTTCGGGCGATTTTCGTTCCACCCGACAAAAATGGGCCGAAATCGGTATTTTCGGGTAAGACGATGGCTAGGGTTTGAAATCCGACACGGAACCCGAGACACAATCATAAATTTAGGAGAAGAATGCTACAAGGATCTCGCGGTCGTCGATTTCATCTGGACTTTTCAGGCGATTTTCGTACCACCCGACAAAAATGGGCCGAAATCGGAATTTTCGGGCCAGACGATGGCTAGGGTTTGAAATCTGACATGGAACCCGAGACACATTCATAAATTTAGGAGAAGAATGCTACAAGGATCTCGCGGTCGTCGGTTTCATCTGCACTTTTCGGGCGATTTTCGTACCACCCGACAAAAATGGGCCGAAATCGGTATTTTCGGGCTTAACGATGGCTAGGGTTTAAAATCTGACACGGAACCTCAGACACAGTGATAAATTTAAGAGAAGAATGCTACAAGGATCTCGCGGTCGTCGATTTTATCTGCACTTTTCGGGTGATTTTCGTACCACCCGATAAAAATATGCCGAAATCGGTATTTTCGAACCAGACGATGGCTAGGGTTTGAAATTCGACACGGAACCCGAGACACAGTCATAAATTTAAGAGAAGAATGCTACAAGGATCTCGCAGTCGTCGATTTCATCTGGACTTTTCGGGCGATTTTCGTACAACCCAACAAAAATGGGCCGAAATCGGTATTTTCGGGCCAGACGATGGCTAGGGTTTGAAATCTGACACGAAACCATAGACACTGTCATAAATTTAGGAGAAGAATGCTACAAGGATCTCGCGGTCGTCGATTTCATCTGCACTTTTCGGGCGATTTTCGTACCACCCGACAAAAATGGACCGAAATCGGTATTTTCGGGCCAGACGATGGCTATGGTTTGAAATCCGACACGAAAC
>JBBPBP010000851.1:71240-122358 GCA_037974735.1 Cicer chorassanicum | reverse complement strand
ACCCTAGCCATCGTCTGGCCCGAAAATACCGATTTCGGCCCATTTTTGTCGAGTGGTACGAAAATCGCCCGAAAAGTGGAGATGAAATCGACGACCGCGAGATCCTTGTAGTGTTCTTCTCCTAAATTTATGACTATGTCTCAGGTTCCGTGTCATTTTTCAAACCCTAGCAATCGACTGGCCCGAAAATACCGATTTCGGCCCATTTTTGTCGGGTGGTACGAAAATCGCCCGAAATGTCCAGATGAAATCACTGACCGCGAGATCCTTGTAGCATTCTTCTTTTAAATTTATGACTGTGTCTCGGGTTTCGTGTCGGATTTCAAACCATAACCATCGTCTGGCCCGAAAATACCGATTTCGGCCCATTTTTGTCTAGTGGTACGAAAATCGCCCGAAAAGTCCAGATGAAATCGACGACCGCGAGATCCTTGTAGCATTCTTCTCCTAAATTTATGACAGTGTCTCGGGTTCCGTGTCGGATTTCAAACCCTAGCCATCGTCTGGTTCGAAAATACCGATTTCGGCCCATTTTAATCGGGTGGTACGAAAATCGCCCGAAAAGTGCAGATAAAATCGACGACCGCGAGATCCTTGTAGCATTCTTCTCCTAAATTTATGACTGTGTCTCGGGTGCCGTGTCGGATTTCAAACCCTAGCCATCGTCTGGCCCGAAAATACCGATTTCAGCCCATTTTTGTCGGGTGGTACGAAAGTCGCCCGAAAAGTGCAGGATAAATCGACGACCGTGAGATCCTTGTAGCATTCTTCTCCTAAATTTATGATTGTGTCTCAGGTTCCATGTCAGATTTCAAACCCTAGCCATCGCTTGGCCCGAAAATACCGATTTCGGCCCATTTTTATCGGGTGGTACGAAAATCGCCCGAAAAGTCCAGATGAAATCGACGACCGCGAGATCCTTGTAGCATTCTTCTCTTAAATTTATGATTGTGTCTGAGGTTCCGTGTCAGATTTTAAACCCTAGCCATCGTCAGGCCCGAAAATACCGATTTCGGCCCATTTTTGTCGGGTGGTACGAAAATCGCCCAAAAAGTGCAGATGAAATCGACGACCCCGAGATCCTTGTAGCATTCTTCTCCTAAATTTATGACTGTGTCTCGGGTTCCGTGTCGGATTTCAAACCCTAGTCATCGTTTGGCCCGAAAATACCGATTTCGGCCCATATTTGTAGAGTGGTACGAAAATCGTCCGAAAAGTCTAGATGAAATCACCGACCGCGAGATCCTTGTAGCATTCTTCTCTTAAATTTAAGACTGTGCCTCGGGTTCCGTGTCGGATTTCAAACCCTAGCCATCGTTTGGCCCGAAAATACCGATTTCGGCCCATTTTTGTCGGGTGGTATGAAAATCGCCCGAAAAGTCCAGATGAAATCGATGACCGCGAGATCCTTGTGGCATTCTTTTCCAAAATTTATGACTGTGTCTCGGGTTCCGTGTCGGATTTCAAATCCTAGCCATCGTCTGGCCCGAAAATACCGATTTCGGCCCATTTTTGTCGGGTGGGACGAAAATCGCCCGAAAAGTGCAGATGAATTCGACGACCGCGAGATCCTTGTAGCATTCTTCTCCTAAATTTATGACTGTATCTCAGGTTCCGTGTCAGATTTCAAACCCTAGCCATCATTTGGCCCGAAAATACCGATTTCGGCCTATTTTTGTCTGGTGGTACGAAAATTGCCCGAAAAGTGCAGATGAAATCGACGACCGCGTGATCCTTGTAGCATTCTTCTCCTAAATTTATGACTGTGTCTCGGGTTCCGTGTCAGATTTCAAACCCTAGCCATCGTCTGGCCCGAAAATACGGATTTCGGCTCATTTTTGTCGGGTGGTACGAAAATCGCCCGAAAAGTCCAGATGAAATCGACTACCGCGAGATCCTTGTAGCATTCTTCTCTTAAATTTATGACTGTGTCTCGGGTTCCGTGTCGGATTTCAAACCCTAGCCATCGTCTGGCCCAAAAATACCAATTTCGGCCCATTTTTGTCAAGTGGTACGAAAATCGCTCGAAAAGTCCAGATGAAATCACCGACCGCGAGATCCTTGAAGCATTCTTCTCTTAAATTTATGACTGTGTCTCGGGTTCCGTGTCGGATTTCAAACCCTAGCCATCGTCTGGCCCGAAAATACCGATTTCGGCCCATTTTTGTCGGGTGGTACGAAAATCGCCCGAAAAGTGCAGATGAAATCGACGACCGCGAGATCCTTGTAACATTCTTCTCTTAAATTTATGACTGTGTCTCAGGTTCCGTGTCAGATTTCAAACCCCAGCCATCGTCTGGCCCAAAAATACCGATTTCGGCCCATTTTTGTCGGGTGGTACGAAAATTGCCCGAAGAGTCCAGATGAAATCACCGACCGCGAGATCCTTTTAGCATTCTTCTCTTAAATTTATGACTGTGTCTCGGGTTCCGTGTCGGATTTAAAACCCTAGCCATCGTCTGGCCCGAAAATACAAATTTCGGCCAATTTTTGTCGGGTGGTACGAAAATCGCCCAAAAAGTCCAGATGAAATCACCGATCGCGAGATCCTTGTAGCATTCTTCTCTTAAATTTATGATTGTGTCTCGGGTTTCGTGTCGGATTTCAAACCCTAGCCATCGTCTGGCCCGAAAATACCGATTTCGGCCCATTTTTGTCGGGTGGTACGAAAATCGCCCGAAAAGTCCAGATGAAATCGACGACCGCGAGATCCTTGTAGCATTCTTCTCCAAAATTTATGATTGTGTCTCGGGTTCCATGTCGGATTTAAAACCCTAGCCATCGTCTGGCCCGAAAATACCGATTTCGGCCCATTTTGGTCGTGTGGTACGAAAATCGCTGGAAAAGTGCAGATGAAATCGACGACCGCGAGATCCTTGTAGCATTCTTCTCCAAAATTTATAACTGTGTCTCGGGTTCCGTGTCGGATTTCAAACCCTAGCCATCGTCTGGCCTGAAAATACCGATTTCGGCCCATTTTTGTCGGGTGGTACGAAAATCGCCCGAAAAGTGCAGATGAAATCGACGACCGCGAGATCCTTGTAGCATTCTTCTCCTAAATTTATGACTGTGTCTCAGGTTCCGTGTCAGATTTCAAACCCTAGCCATCGTCTGGCCCGAAAATACCGATTTCGGCCCATTTTTGTCTAGTGGTACAAAAATCGCCTGAAAAGTCCAGATGAAATCACCGACCGCGAGATCCTTGTAGCATTCTTCTCTTAAATTTATGACTGTATCTCGGGTTCCGTGTCGGATTTAAAACCCTAGCCATCGTCTGGCCCAAAAATACTAATTTCGGCCCATTTATGTCGGGTGGTACGAAAATCGCCCGAAAAGTCAAGATGAAATCACCAACGCGAGATCCTTGTAGCATTCTTCTCTTAAATTTATGACTGTGTCTCGGGTTCCGTGTCAGATTTCGAATCATAGCCATCGTCTGGCCCGAAAATACCGATTTCGGCCCATTTTTGTCGGGTGGTACGAAAATCGCCCGAAAAGTGCAGATGAAATCGACGACCGCGAGATCCTTGTAGCATTCTTCTCCTAAATTTATGACTGTGTCTCGGGTTCCATAACGGATTTCAAACCCTAGCCATCGTCTGGCCCGAAAATACCGATTTCGGCCCATTTTTGTCGGGTGGTATGAAAATCGCCCGAAAAGTCCAGATGAAATCGATGACCGCGAGATCCTTGTGGCATTCTTTTCCAAAATTTATGACTGTGTCTCGGGTTCCGTGTCGGATTTCAAATCCTAGCCATCGTCTGGCCCGAAAATACCGATTTCGGCCCATTTTTGTCGGGTGGTACGAAAATCGCCCGAAAAGTGCAGATGAAATCGACGACCGCGAGATCCTTATAGCATTCTTCTCCTCAATTTATGACTGTGTCTCAGGTTCCGTGTCGGATTTCAAACCCTAGCCATCGTCTGGCCCGAAAATACCGATTTCGGCCCATTTTTGTCGGGTGGTACGAAAATCGCCTAAAAAGAGCAGATGAAATCGACGATCGCGAGATTCTTGTAGCATTCTTCTCCTTAATTTATGACCGTGTCTCGGGTTTCGTGTCGGATTTCAAACCCTAGTCATCGTCAGGCCCGAAAATACCGATTTCGGCCCATTTTTGTCAAGTGGTACGAAAATCGCCTAAAAAGTGCAGATGAAATCGACGACCGCGAGATCCTTGTAGCATTCTTCTCTTAAATTTATGACTGTGTCTCGGGTTCCGTGTCGGATTTCAAACCCTAGCCATCGTCTGGCCCGAAAATACCGATTTCGGCCCATTTTTGTCGGGTGGTACGAAAATCGCCCGAAAAGTGCAGATGAAATCGACGACCGCGAGATCCTTGTAGCATTCTTCTCCTAAATTTATGACTGTGTCTCTGGTTTCGTGTCAGATTTCAAACCCTAGCCATCGTCTGGCCCGAAAATACCGATTTCGGCCCATTTTTGTCGGGTGGTACGAAAATCGCCCGAAAAGTGCACATGAGATCGACGACCGCGAGATCCTTATAGCGTTCTTCTCCTCAATTTATGACTGTGTCTCGGGTTCCATGTCGAATGTCAAACCCTAGCCATCGTCTGGCCCGAAAATACCGATTTTGGCCCATTTTTGTCGGGTGGTACGAAAATCGCCCGAAAAGTGCACATGAAATCGACGACCGCGAGATCCATGTAGCATTCTTCTCCTAAATTTATCATTGTGTCTTGGGTTCCATGTCGGATTTCAAACCCTAGCCATCGTCTGGCCCGAAAATACCGATTTCGGCTCATTTTTGTCGGGTGGTACGAAAACCGCCCGAAAAGTCCAGATGAAATCGACTACCGCGAGATTCTTATAGCATTCTTCTCCTAAATTCGGGTTCCGTGTCGGATTTCAAACCCTAGCCATCGTCTGGCCTGAAAATACTAATTTCGGCCCATTTTTGTCGGGTGGTACGAAAATCGCCCGAAAAGTGCAGATGAAATCGACGACCGCGAGATCCTTGTAGCATTCTTCTCTTAAATTTATGACTGTGTCTCGGGTTCCGTGTCGGATTTCAAACCCTAGCCATCGTCTGGCCCAAAAATACCAATTTCGGCCCATTTTTGTCAAGTGGTACGAAAATCGCTCGAAAAGTCCAGATGAAATCACCGACCGCGAGATCCTTGAAGCATTCTTCTCTTAAATTTATGACTGTGTCTCGGGTTCCGTGTCGGATTTCAAACCCTAGCCATCGTCTGGCCCGAAAATACCGATTTCGGCCCATTTTTGTCGGGTGGTACGAAAATCGCCCGAAAAGTGCAGATGAAATCGACGACCGCGAGATCCTTGTAGCATTCTTCTCCTAAATTTATGACTGTGTCTAGGGTTCCGTGTCAGATTTCAAACCCTAGCCATCGCCTGGCCCGAAAATACCGATTTCGGCCCATTTTTGTCGGGTGGTACGAAAATCGCCCGAAAAGTCCAGATGAAATCACCGACCGCGAGATCCTTGTAGCATTCTTCTCTTAAATTTATGACTGTGTCTCGGGTTCCGTGTCAGATTTCAAATCCTAGCCATCGTCTGGCCCGAAAATACCGATTTCGGCCCATTTTTGTCGGGTGGTACGAAAATCGCCCGAAAAGTGCAGATGAAATCGACGACCGCGAGATCCTTGTAGCATTCTTCTCCTAAATTTATGACTGTGTCTCTGGTTCCGTGTCAGATTTCAAACCCTAGCCATCGTCTGGCCCGAAAATACCAATTTCGACCCATTTTTGTCGGGTGGTACGAAAATCGCCCGAAAAGTCCAGATGAAATCGATGACCGCAAGATCCTTGTGGCATTCTTTTCCAAAATTTATGATAGTGTCTCGGGTTCCGTGTTGGATTTCAAACCCTAGCCTTCGTCTGGCCCGAAAATACCAATTTCGGCCCATTTTTGTCGGGTGGTACGAAAATCGCCCGAAAAGTCCAGATGAAATCGATGACCGCGAGATCCTTGTGGCATTCTTCTCCAAAATTTATGACTGTGTCTCGGGTTCCGTGTCGGATTTCAAACCCTAGCCATCGTCTGGCCCGAAAATACCGATTTCGGCCCATTTTTGTCGGGTGGTACGAAAATCGCCCGAAAAATCCAGATGAAATCGACGACCGCGAGATCCTTGTAGCATTCTTCTCATAAATTTATGACTGTGTCTCATGTTCCGTGTCGGATTTCAAACCCTAGCCATCGTCTGCCCCGAAAATACCAATTTCAGCCCATTTTTGTCGGGTGGTACGAAAATCGCTCGAAAAGTCCAGATGAAATCTCCGACCGCGAGATCCTTGTAGCATTCTTCTCTTAAAATTATGACTGTGTCTCGGGTTCCGTGTCGGATTTCAAACCCTAGCCATCGTCTGGCCCTAAAATACCGATTTCGATCCATTTTTGTCGGGTGGTACGAAAATCGCCCGAAAAGTGCAGATGAAATCGACGATCGCGAGATCCTTATAGTGTTCTTCCTCAGTTTATGACTGTGTCTCGGGTTCCATGTTGGATTTCAAACCCTAGCCATCGTCTGGCCCGAAAATACCAATTTCGGCCCATTTTTGTCGGGTGGTACGAAAATCACCCGAAAAGTCCAGATGAAATAACCGACCGCGAGATCCTTGTACCATTCTTCTCTTAAATTTATGACTGTGTCTCGGGTTTCGTGTCGGATTTCAAATCCTAGCCATCGTCTGGCCCGAAAATACCGATTTCGGCCCATTTTTGTCGGGTGGTACGAAAATCGCCCGAAAAGTGCAGATGAAATCGACGACCGCGAGATCCTTGTAGCATTCTTCTCCTAAATTTATGACTGTGTCTCTGGTTCCGTGTCAGATTTCAAACCCTAGCCATCGTCTGGCCCGAAAATACCGATTTCGGCCCATTTTTGTCGGGTGGTACGAAAATCGCCCGAAAAGTCCAGATGAAATCGACGACCGCGAGATCCTTGTAGCATTCTTCTCCTAAATTTATGATTGTGTCTCGGGTTTCCGTGTAGGATTTCAAACCCTAGCCATCGTCTGGCCCGAAAATACCGATTTCGGCCCATTTTTGTCGGGTGGTACGAAAATCGCCCGAAAAGTGCAGATGAAATCGACGACCGCGAGATCCTTGTAGCATTCTTCTCCTAAATTTATGACTGTGTCTCGGGTTCCGTGTCAGATTTCAAACCCTAGTCATCGTCTGGCCCGAAAATACCGATTTCGGCCCATTTTTGTAGGGTGTTACGAAAATCGCTCGAAAAGGCCAGATGAAATCGATGACCGCGAGATCTTTGTAGCATTCTTCTCCTAAATTTATGACTGTGTCTCGGATTCTGTGTAGGATTTCAAACCCTAGCCATCGTTTGGCCCGAAAATACCGATTTCGGCCCATTTTTGTCGGGTGGTACAAAAATCGCCCAAAAAGTGCAGATGAAATCGACGACCGCGAGATCCTTGTAGCATTTTTCTCCTAAATTTATGAATGTGTCTCGGGTTCCGTGTCGGATTTCAAACCCTAGCCATCGTCTGGCCCGAAAATACCGATTTCGGCCCATTTTTGTCGGGTGGTACGAAAATCGCCCGAAAAGTGCAGATGAAATTGACGACCGCGAGATCCTTGTAGCATTCTTCTCTTAAATTTATGACTGTGTCTCGGGTTCCGTGTCGGATTTCAAACCCTAGCCATCGTCTGGCCCGAAAATACCGATTTCGGCCCATTTTTGTCGGGTGGTACGAAAATCGCCCGAAAAGTCCAGATGAAATCGATGACCGCGAGATCCTTGTGGCATTCTTTTCCAAAATTTATGACTGTGTCTCGGGTTCCGTGTCGGATTTCAAACCCTAGCCATCGTCTGGCCCGAAAATACCGATTTCGGCCCATTTTTGTCGGGTGGTACGAAAATCGCCCGAAAAGTGCAGATGAAATCGACGACCGCAAGATCCTTGTAGCATTCTTCTCCTAAATTTATGACTGTGTCTCGGGTTCCATGTCGGATTTCAAACCCTTGCCATCGTCTGGCCCGAAAATACCGATTTCGGCCCATTTTTGTCGGGTGGTACGAAAATCGCCCGAAAAGTGCAGATGAAATCGACGACCGCGAGATCCTTGTAGCATTCTTCTCCTAAATTTATGACTGTGTCTCGGGTTCCATGTCGGATTTCAAACCCTTGCCATCGTCTGGCCCGAAAATACCGATTTCGGCCCATTTTTGTCGGGTGGTACGAAAATCGCCCGAAAAGTGCAGATGAAATCGACGACCGCGAGATCCTTGTAGCATTCTTCTCCTAAATTTATGACTGTGGCTCGGGTTCCGTGTCGGATTTCAAACCCTAGCCATCGTCTGGCCCGAAAATACCGATTTCGGCCCATTTTTGTCGGGTGGTACGAAAATCGCCCGAAAAGTGCAGATGAAATCGACGACCGCGAGATCCTTGTAGCATTCTTCTCCACAATTTATGACTGTGTCTCGGGTTCCGTGTCGGATTTCAAACCCTAGCCATCGTCTGGCCCAAAAATACCGATTTCGGCCTATTTTTGTCGGGTGGTACGAAAATCGCCCGAAAAGTGCAGATGAAATCGACGACCGCGAGATCCTTGTAGCATTCTTCTCCTAAATTTATGACTGTGTCTCGGGTTCCGTGTCGGATTTCAAACCCTAGCCATCGTGTGGCCCGAAAATACCGATTTCGGCCCATTTTTGTCGGGTGGTACGAAAATCGCCCGAAAAGTGCAGATGAAATCGACGACCGCGAGATTCTTGTAGCATTCTTCTCCTAAATTTATGACTGTGTCTCGGGTTTCGTGTCGGATTTCAAACCCTAGCCATCGTGTGGCCCAAAAATACCGATTTCGGCCCATTTTTGTCGGGTGGTACGAAAATGGCCTAAAAAGTCCAGATGAAATTGACGACCGCGAGATCCTTGTAGCATTCTTCTCCAAAATTTATGACTGTGTCTCGGGTTCCGTGTCGGATTGCAAACCCTAGCCAACGTCTGGCCCGAAAATACCGATTTCGGCCCATTTTTGTCGGGTGGTACGAAAATCGCCCGAAAAGTGCCGATCAAATCGACGACTGCGAGATCCTTGTAGCATTCTTCTCCAAAATTTATGACTGTGTCTCAGGTTCCGTGACGGATTTCAAACCCTAGCCATCGTCTGGCCCGAAAATACCGATTTCGGCCCATTTTTGTCGGGTGGTACGAAAATCGCCCGAAAAGTGCAGATGAAATCGACGACCGCGAGATCCTTGTAGCATTCTTCTCCTAAATTTATGACTGTGTCTCGGGTTCCGTGTCGGATTTCAAACCATAACCATCGTCTGGCCCGAAAATACCGATTTTGTCCCATTTTTGTCGGGTGGTACGAAAATCGCCCGAAAAGTGCAGATGAAATCGACGACCGCGAGATCCTTGTAGCATTCTTCTCTTAAATTTATGACTGTGTCTCGGGTTCCGTGTCGGATTTCAAACCCTAGCCATCGTCTAGCCCGAAAATACCTATTTCGGCCCATTTTTGTCGGGTGGTACGAAAATCGTCCGAAAAGTCAAGATGAAATCGACGACCGCGAGATCCTTGTAGCATTCTTCTCCTAAATTTATGAATGTGTCTCGGGTTCCGCGTCGGATTTCAAACCCTAGCCATCGTCTGGCCTGAGAATACCGATTTCGGCCCATTTTTGTCGGGTGGTACGAAAATCGCCCGAAAAGTGCAGATGAAATCGACGACCGCGAGATCCTTGTAGCATTCTTCTTCTAAATTTATGAATGTGGCTCGGGTTCTGTGTCGGATTTCAAACCCTAGCCATCGTCTGGCCTGAGAATACCGATTTCGGCCCATTTTTGTCGGGTGGTACGAAAATCGCCCGAAAAGTGCAGATGAAATCGACGACCGCGAGATCCTTGTAGCATTCTTCTCTTAAATTTATGACTGTGTCTCGGGTTCCGTGTCGGATTTCAAACCCTAGCCATCGTTTGGCCCGAAAATACCGATTTCGGCCCATTTTTGTCGGGTGGTACGAAAATCGCCCGAAAAGTGCAGATGAAATCGACGACCGCGAGATCCTTATAGCATTCTTCTCCAAAATTTATGACTGTGTCTCGGGTTCCGTGTCGGATTTCAAACCCTAACCATCGTCTGGCCCGAAAATACCGATTTCGGCCCATTTTTGTCGGGTGGTACGAAAATCGCCCGAAAAGTGCAGATGAAATCGACGACCGCGAGATCCTTGTAGCATTCTTCTCCTAAATTTATGACTGTGTCTCGGGTTCCGTGTCGTATTTCAAACCCTAGCCATCGTCTGGGCCGAAAAATACCGATTTCGGCCCATTTTTGTCGGGTGGTACGAAAATCGCCCGAAAAGTCCAGATGAAATCGACGACCGCGAGATCCTTGTAGCATTCTTCTCCTAAATTTATGACTGTGTCTCGGGTTCCATGTCGGATTTCAAACCCTAGCCATCGTCTGGCCCGAAAATACCGATTTCGGCCTATTTTTGTCGGGTGGTACGAAAATCGCCCGAATAGTCTAGATGAAATCGACGACCGCTAGATCCTTGAAGCATTCTTCTCCTAAATTTATGACTGTGTCTCGGGTTCCGTGTCGGATTTCAAACCCTAGCCATCGTCTGGCCTGAAAATACCAATTTCGGCCCATTTTTGTCGAGTGGTACGAAAATCGCCCGAAAAGTCCAGATGAAATCACCAACCGCGAGATCCTTGTAGCATTCTTCTCTTAAATTTATGACTGTGTCTCGGGTTCCGTGTCGGATTTCAAATCCTAGCCATCGTCTGGCCCGAAAATACTGATTTCGGCCCATTTTTGTCGGGTGGTACGAAAATCGCCCAAAAAGTGCAGATGAATTCGACGACCGCGAGATCCTTGTAGCATTCTTCTCCTAAATTTATGACTGTCTCAGGTTCCGTGTCAGATTTCAAACCCTAGCCATCGTCTGGCCCGAAAATACCGATTTCGGCCCATTTTTGTCTGGTGGTACGAAAATCGCCCGAAAAGTGCAGATGAAATCGACGACCGGGAGATCCTTGTAGCATTCTTCTCCTTAATTTAAGATGTGTCTTGGGTTCCATGTCGGATTTCAAACCCTAGCCATCGTCTGGCCCGAAAATACCGATTTCGGCCCATTTTTGTCGGGTGGTACGAAAATCGCCCGAAAAGTGCAGATGAAATCGACGACCGCGAGATCCTTGTAGCATTCTTCTCCTAAATTTATGACTGTTCTCAGGTTCCGTGTCAGATTTCAAATCCTAGCCATCGTCTGGCCCGAAAATACCGATTTAAGCCCATTTTTGTCTGGTGGTACGAAAATTGCCCGAAAAGTGCAGATGAAATCGACGACCGCGAGATCCTTGTAGCATTCTTCTCCTAAATTTATGACTGTGTCTCGGGTTCCGTGTCGGATTTCAAACCCTAGCCATCGTCTGGCCCGAAAATACCAATTTCGGCCATTTTTGTCGGGTGGTACGAAAATCGCCCGAAAAGTGCAGATGAAATCGACGACCGCGAGATCCTTGTAGCATTCTTCTCCTAAATTTATGACTGTGTCTCGGGTTTCGTGTCGGATTTCAAACCCTAGCCATCGTCTGGCCCAAAAATACCAATTTCGGCCCATTTTTGTCAAGTGGTACGAAAATCGCTCGAAAAGTCCAGATGAAATCACTGACCGCGAGATCCTTGAAGCATTCTTCTCTTAAATTTATGACTGTGTCTCGGGTTCCGTGTCGGATTTCAAACCCTAGCCATCGCCTGGCCCGAAAATACCGATTTCGGCCCATTTATGTCGGGTGGTACGAAAATTGCCCGAAAAGTGCTGATGAAATCGAAGTCCGGGAGATCCTTGTAGCATTCTTCTCCTAAATTTATGATTGTGTCTTAGGTTCCGTGTCGGACTTCAAACCCAAGTCATCGCATGGCCCGAAAATACCGATTTCGGCCCATTTTTGTCGGGTTGTACGAAAATCGCCCGAAAAGTGCAGATGAAATCGACGACCGCGAGATCCTTATAGCATTCTTCTCCTCAAATTATGACTGTGTCTAGGGTTCCGTGTCGGATTTCAAACCCTAGCCATCGTCTGGCCCGAAAATACCAATTTCGGCCTATTTTTGTCGGGTGGTACGAAAATCGCCCGAAAAGTCCAGATGAAATCGACGACCGCGAGATCCTTGTAGCATTCTTCTCCTAAATTTATGACTGTGTCTCGGGTTCCATGTCGGATTTCAAACCCTAGCCATCGTCTGGCCCGAAAATACCGATTTCGGCCTATTTTTGTCGGGTGGTACGAAAATCGCCCGAATAGTCTAGATGAAATCGACGACCGCTAGATCCTTGAAGCATTCTTCTCCTAAATTTATGACTGTGTCTCGGGTTCCGTGTCGGATTTCAAACCCTAGCCATCGTCTGGCCTGAAAATACCAATTTCGGCCCATTTTTGTCGAGTGGTACGAAAATCGCCCGAAAAGTCCAGATGAAATCACCAACCGCGAGATCCTTGTAGCATTCTTCTCTTAAATTTATGACTGTGTCTCGGGTTCCGTGTCGGATTTCAAATCCTAGCCATCGTCTGGCCCGAAAATACTGATTTCGGCCCATTTTTGTCGGGTGGTACGAAAATCGCCCAAAAAGTGCAGATGAATTCGACGACCGCGAGATCCTTGTAGCATTCTTCTCCTAAATTTATGACTGTCTCAGGTTCCGTGTCAGATTTCAAACCCTAGCCATCGTCTGGCCCGAAAATACCGATTTCGGCCCATTTTTGTCTGGTGGTACGAAAATCGCCCGAAAAGTGCAGATGAAATCGACGACCGGGAGATCCTTGTAGCATTCTTCTCCTTAATTTAAGATGTGTCTTGGGTTCCATGTCGGATTTCAAACCCTAGCCATCGTCTGGCCCGAAAATACCGATTTCGGCCCATTTTTGTCGGGTGGTACGAAAATCGCCCGAAAAGTGCAGATGAAATCGACGACCGCGAGATCCTTGTAGCATTCTTCTCCTAAATTTATGACTGTTCTCAGGTTCCGTGTCAGATTTCAAATCCTAGCCATCGTCTGGCCCGAAAATACCGATTTAAGCCCATTTTTGTCTGGTGGTACGAAAATTGCCCGAAAAGTGCAGATGAAATCGACGACCGCGAGATCCTTGTAGCATTCTTCTCCTAAATTTATGACTGTGTCTCGGGTTCCGTGTCGGATTTCAAACCCTAGCCATCGTCTGGCCCGAAAATACCAATTTCGGCCATTTTTGTCGGGTGGTACGAAAATCGCCCGAAAAGTGCAGATGAAATCGACGACCGCGAGATCCTTGTAGCATTCTTCTCCTAAATTTATGACTGTGTCTCGGGTTTCGTGTCGGATTTCAAACCCTAGCCATCGTCTGGCCCGAAAATACTGATTTCGGCCCATTTTTGTCGGGTGGTACGAAAATCGCCCGAAAAGTGCAGATGAAATCGACGACCGCGAGATCCTTGTAGCATTCTTCTCCTAAATTTATGACTGTGTCTCAGGTTTCGTGTCGGATTTCAAACCCTACCCATCGTCTGGCCCGAAAATACCGATTTCGGCCCATTTTTGTCGGGTGGTACGAAAATCGCCCGAAAAGTGCAGATGAAATCGACGACCGCGAGATCCTTGTAGCATTCTTCTCCTAAATTTATGACTGTGTCTCGGGTTCCGTGTCGGATTTCAAACCCTAGCCATCGTCTGGCCCGAAAATACCAATTTCGGCCCATTTTTGTCGGGTGGTAGGAAAATCGCCCGAAAAGTCCAGATGAAATCGACGACCGCGAGATCCTTGTAGCATTCTTCTCCTAAATTTATGACTGTGTCTCGGGTTCCATGTCGGATTTCAAACCCTAGCCATCGTCTGGCCTGAAAATACCGATTTTGGCCCATTTTTGTCGGGTGGTACGAAAATCGCCCGAAAAGTCCAGATGAAATCGACGACCGCGAGATACTTGTGGCATTCTTCTCCAAAATTTATGACTGTGTCTCGGGTTCCGTGTCGGATTTCAAACCCTAGCCATCGTCTGGCACGAAAATACGGATTTCGGCCCATTTTTGTCGGGTGGTACGAAAATCGCCCGAAAAGTGCAGATGAAATCGACGACCGCGAGATCCTTATAGCATTCTTCTCCTCAATTTATGACTGTGTCTAGGGTTCCATGTCGGATTTCAAACCCTAGCCATCGTCTGGCCCGAAAATACCAATTTCGGCCCATTTTTGTCGGGTGGTAGGAAAATCGCCCGAAAAGTCCAGATGAAATCGACGACCGCGAGATCCTTGTAGCATTCTTCTCCTAAATTTATGACTGTGTCTCAGGTTCCGTGTCAGATTTCAAACCCTAGCCATCGCTTGGCCCGAAAATACCGATTTCGGCCCATTTTTGTCGGGTGGAACGAAAATCGCTTGAAAAGTCCAAATGAAATCGACGACCGCGAGATCCTTGTGGCATTCTTCTCCAAAATTTATGACTAAGTCTCGGGTTCCGTGTCGGATTTCAAACCCTAGCCATCGTCTGGCCCGAAAATACGGATTTCGGCCCATTTTTGTCGGGTGGTACAAAAATCGCCCGAAAAGTGGAGATGAAATCGACGACCGCGAGATCCTTATAGCATTCTTCTCCTCAATTTATGACTGTGTCTAGGGTTCAATGTCGGATTTCAAACCCTAGCCATCTTCTGGCCCGAAAATACCAATTTCAGCCCATTTTTGTCGAGTGGTAGGAAAATCGCCCGAAAAGTCCAGATGAAATCGACGACCGCGAGATCCTTGTAGCATTCTTCTCCTAAATTTATGACTGTGACTCAGGTTCTCTGTCAGATTTCAAACCCTAGCCATCGCCTGGCCCGAAAATACGGATTTCGGCCCATTTTTGTCGGGTGGTACGAAAATCGCCCGAAAAGTGCAGATGAAATCGACGACCGCGAGATCCTTATAGCATTCTTCTCCTCAATTTATGACTGTGTCTAGGGTTCCATGTCGGATTTCAAACCCTAGCCATCGTCTGGCCCGAAAATACCAACTTCGGCCCATTTTTGTCGGGTGGTACGAAAATCGCCCGAAAAGTCCAGATAAAATCGACGACCGCGAGATCCTTGTAGCATTCTTCTCCTAAATTTATGACTGTGTCTCGGGTTCCGTGTCGGATTTCAAATCCTAGCCATCGTCTGGCCCGAAAATACGCATTTCGGCCCATTTTTGTCGGGTGGTACGAAAATTGCCCGAAAAGTCCAGATGAAATCACCAAGCGCGAGATCCTTGTAGCATTCTTCTCTTAAATTTATGACTGTGTCTCGGGTTCCGTGTCGGATTTCAAATCCTAGCCATCGTCTAGCCCGAAAATACCGATTTCGGCCCATTTTTGTCGGGTGGTACGAAAATCGCCCGAAAAGTGCAGATGAATTCGACGACCGCGAGATCCTTGTAGCATTTTTCTCCTAAATTTATGACTGTGTCTCAGGTTCCGTGTCTGATTTCAAACCCTAGCCATCGTCTGGCCCAAAAATACCGATTTCGGCCCATTTTTGTCTGGTGGTACGAAAATCGCCCGAAAAGTGCAGATGAAATCGACGACCGCGAGATCCTTGTAGCATTCTTCTCCTTAATTTATGACTGTGTCTTGGGTTCCATGTCGGATTTCAAACCCTAGCCATCGTCTGGCCCGAAAATACCGATTTCGGCCCATTTTTGTCGGGTGGTACTAAAATCGACCGAAAAGTTCAGATGAAATCGACGACCGCAAGATCCTTGTAGCATTCTTCTCCTAAATTTATGACTGTGTCTCGGGTTCCGTATCGGATTTCAAACCCTAGCAATCGTCTAAACGGAAAATACTAATTTCGGCCCATTTTTGTCGGGTGGTACAAAAATCGCCCGAAAAGTCCAGATGAAATCACCAAACGCGAGATCCTTGTAGCATTCTTCTCTTAAATTTATGACTGTGTCTCGGGTTCCGTGTCGGATTTCAAATCCTGGCCATCGTCTGGCCCGAAAATACCGATTTCGGCCTGTTTTTGTCGGGTGGTACGAAAATCGCCCGAAAAGTGCAGATGAATTCGACGATCGCGAGATCCTTGTAGCATTCTTCTCCTAAATTTATGACTGTGTCTCAGGTTCCGTGTCTGATTTCAAACCCTAGCCATCGTCTGGCCCGAAAATACCGATTTCGGCCCATTTTTGTCTGGTGGTACGAAAATCGCCCGAAAAGTGCAGATGAAATCGACGACCGCGAGATCCTTGTAGCATTCTTCTCCTTAATTTATGACTGTATCTTGGGTTCCATGTCGGATTTCAAACCCTAGCCATCGTCTGGCCCGAAAATACCGATTTCGGCCCATTTTTGTCGGGTGGTACAAA
The DNA here is from genome assembly GCA_037974735.1 of Cicer chorassanicum. NCBI lineage: Eukaryota > Viridiplantae > Streptophyta > Magnoliopsida > Fabales > Fabaceae > Cicer > Cicer chorassanicum. The sequence goes on along the minus strand of JBBPBP010000851.1, from coordinate 106,020 downwards.
AATCGACCGAAAAGTCCAGATGAAATCGACGACCGCGAGATCCTTGTAGCATTCTTCTCCTAAATTTATGACTGTGTCTCGGGTTCCGTATCGGATTTCAAACCCTAGCCATCGTCTGAACGGAAAATACTAATTTCGGCCCATTTTTGTCGGGTGGTACGAAAATCGCCCGAAAAGTCCAGATGAAATCACCAACCGCGAGATCCTTGTAGCATTCTTCTTTTAAATTTATGACTGTGTCTCGGGTTCCGTGTCGGATTTCAAATCCTGGCCATCGTCTGGCCCGAAAATACCGATTTCGGCCTGTTTTTGTCGGGTGGTACGAAAATCGCCCGAAAAGTGCAGATGAAATCGACGACCGCGAGATCCTTGTAGCATTCTTCTCCTTAATTTATGACTGTGTCTTGGGTTCCATGTCGGATTTCAAACCCTAGCCATCGTCTGGCCCGAAAATACCGATTTCGGCCCATTTTTGTCGGGTGGTACGAAAATCGCCCGAAAAGTGCAGATGAAATCGACGACCGCGAGATCCTTGTAGCATTCTTCTCCTAAATTTATGACTGTTCTCAGGTTCCGTGTCAGATTTCAAATCCTAGCCATCGTCTGGCCCGAAAATACCGATTTAAGCCCATTTTTGTCTGGTGGTACGAAAATTGCCCGAAAAGTGCAGATGAAATCGACGACCGCGAGATCCTTGTAGCATTCTTCTCCTAAATTTATGACTGTGTCTCGGGTTCCGTGTCGGATTTCAAACCCTAGCCATCGTCTGGCCCGAAAATACCAATTTCGGCCCATTTTTGTCGGGTGATACGAAAATTGCCCGAAAAGTCCAGATGAAATCACCAAGCGCGAGATCCTTGTAGCATTCTTCTCTTAAATTTATGACTGTGTCTCGGGTTCCGTGTCGGATTTCAAATCCTAGCCATCGTCTAGCCCGAAAATACCGATTTCGGCCCATTTTTGTCGGGTGGTACGAAAATCGCCCGAAAAGTGCAGATGAATTCGACGACCGCGAGATCCTTGTAGCATTCTTCTCCTAAATTTATGACTGTGTCTCAGGTTCCGTGTCGGATTTCAAACCCTAGCCATCGTCTGGCCCGAAAATACTAATTTCGGTGCATTTTTGTCGGGTGGTACGAAAATCGCCCGAAAAGTGCAGATGAAATCGACGACCGCGAGATCCTTGTAGCATTATATTCCTAAATTTATGACTGTGTCTCAGGTTCCGTGTCAGATTTCAAACCCTAGCCATTGCCTGGCCCGAAAATACCGATTTCGGCCCATTTTTGTCGGGTGGTACGAAAATTGCCCGAAAAGTGCTGATGAAATCGAAGTCCGGGAGATCCTTGTAGCATTCTTCTCCTAAATTTATGATTGTGTCTTACGTTCCGTGTCGGATTTCAAACCCTAGCCATCGCCTGGCCCGAAAATACCGATTTCGGCCCATTTTTGTCGGGTGGTACGAAAATCGCCCGAAAAGTGCAGATGAAATCGACGACCGCGAGATCCTTATAGCATTCTTCTCCTCAATTTATGACTGTGTCTAGGGTTCCATGTCGGATTTCAAACCCTAGCCATCGTCTGGCCCGAAAATACCAATTTCGACTTATTTTTGTCGGGTGGTACGAAAATCGCCCGAAAAGTCCAGATGAAATCGACGACCGCGAGATCCTTATAGCATTCTTCTCCTCAATTTATGACTGTGTCTGGGGTTCCATGTCGGATTTCAAACCCTAGCCATCGTCTGGCCCGAAAATACCAATTTCGGCCTATTTTTGTCGGGTGGTACGAAAATCGCCCGAAAAGTCTAGATGAAATCGACGACCGCAAGACCCTTGATGCATTCTTCTCCTAAATTTATGACTGTGTCTCGGGTTCCATGTCGGATTTCAAACCCTAGCCATCGTCTGGCCCGAAAATACCGATTTCGGCCTATTTTTGTCGGGTTGTACGAAAATCGCCCGAATAGTCTAGATGAAATCGACGACCGCAAGATCCTTGATGCATTCTTCTCCTAAATTTATGACTGTGTCTCGGGTTCCGTGTCGGATTTCAAACCCTAGCCATCGTCTGGCCTGAAAATACCAATTTCGGCCCATTTTTGTCGAGTGGTACGAAAATCGCCCGAAAAGTCCAGATGAAATCACCAACCGCGAGATCCTTGTAGCATTCTTCTCTTAAATTTGTGACTGTGTCTCGGGTTCCGTGTCGGATTTCAAATCCTAGCCATCGTCTGGCCCGAAAATACCGATTTCTGCCAATTTTTGTCGGGTGGTACGATAATCGCCCGAAAAGTGCAGATGAATTCGACGACCGCGAGATCCTTGTAGCATTCTTCTCCTAAATTTATGACTGTGTCTCAGGTTCCGTGTCAGATTTCAAACCCTATCCATCGTCTGGCCCGAAAATACCGATTTCGGCCCATTTTTGTCTGGTGGTACGAAAATCGCCCGAAAAGTGCAGATGAAATCGACGACCGCGAGATCCTTGTAGCATTCTTCTCCTTAATTTATGACTGTGTCTTGGGTTCCATGTCGGATTTCAAACCCTAGCCATCGTCTGGCCCGAAAATACCGATTTCGGCCCATTTTTGTCGGGTGGTACGAAAATCGCCCAAAAAGTCCAGATGAAATCGACGACCGCGAGATCCTTGTAGCATTCTTCTCCTAAATTTATGAATGTGTCTCGGGTTCCGTATCGGATTTCAAACTCTAGCCATCGTCTGACCGGAAAATACTAATTTTGGCCCATTTTTGTCGGGTGGTACGAAAATCGCCCGAAAAGTGCAGATGAAATCGAAGACCGCGAGATCCTTGTAGCATTCTTCTCCTAAATTTATGATTGTGTCTCAGGTTCCGTGTCAGATTTCAAACCCTAGCCATCGCCTGGCCCGAAAATACCGATTTCGGCCCATTTTTGTCGGGTGGTTTGAAATTCGCCCGAAAAGTGCAGATGAAATCGACGACCGTGAGATCCTTGTAGCATTCTTCTCCTAAATTTATGATTGTGTCTCGGGTTCCGTGTCGGATTTAAAACCCTAGCAATCATCTGGCCCGAAAATACTAATTTCGGCCCATTTTTGTAGGGTGGTACGAAAATTGCTCGAAAAGTGCTGATGAAATCGACGACCGCGGGATCCTTGTAGCATTCTTCTCCTAAATTTATGACTGTGTCTCGGGTTCCGTGTCGGATTTTAAATCCTAGCCATCGTCTGGCCCGAAAATACTGATTTCGGCCCGTTTTTGTCGGGTGGTACGAAAATCGCCCGAAAAATGCAGATGAATTCGACGACCGCGAGATCCTTGTAGCATTCTTCTCCTAAATTTATGACTGTGTCTCGGGTTCCGTATCGGATTTCAAACCCTAGCCATCGTTTGGCCCGAAAATACCAATTTCGGCCCATTTTTGTCGAGTGGTACGAAAATCGCCCGAAAAGTGCAGATGAAATCACCAACCGCGAGATCCTTGTAGCATTCTTCTCTTAAATTTATGACTGTGTCTCGGGTTCCGTGTCGGATTTCAAATCCTAGCCATCGTCTGGCCTGAAAATACCGATTTCGGCCCGTTTTTGTCGGGTGGTACGAAAATCGCCCGAAAAGTCCAGATGAAATCGACGACCGCGAGATCCTTGTAGCATTCTTCTCCTAAATTTATGACTGTGTCTCGGGTTCCGTGTCGGATTTCAAACCCTAGCCATCGTTTGGCCCGAAAAATACCGATTTCGGCCCATTTGTGTTGGGTGGTACGAAAATCGCCCGAAAAGTCCACATGAAATCGACGACCGCGAGATCCTTGTAGCATTCTTCTCCTAAATTTATGACTGTGTCTCGGGTTTCGTGTCGGATTTCAAACCCTAGCCATCGTCTGGCCCGAAAATACCGATTTCGGCCCATTTTTGTCGGGTGGTACGAAAATCGCCCGAAAAGTCCAGATGAAATCGACGACCGCGAGATCCTTGTAGCATTCTTCTTCTAAATTTATGACTGTGTCTCGGGTTCCGTGTAGGATTTCAAACCCTAGCCATCGTCTGGCCCGAAAATACCGATTTCGGCCCATTTTTGTCGGGTGGTACGAAAATTGCCCGAAAAGTGCAGATGAAATCGAAGACCGCGAGATCCTTATAGCATTCTTCTCCTCAATTTATGACTGTGTCTCGGGTTCCGTGTCGGATTTCAAACCCTAGCCATCGTCTGGCCCGAAAATACCGATTTCGGCCCATTTTTGTTAGGTGGTACCAAAATGGCCCGAAAAGTCTTGATGAAATCGACGACCGCGAGATCCTTATAGCATTCTTCTCCTCAATTTTTGACTGTGTCTCGGGTTCCGTGTCGGATTTCAAACCCTAGCCATCGTCTGGCCCGAAAATACCGATTTCGGCCTATTTTTGTCGGGTGGTACGAAAATCGCCCGAAAAGTCCAGATGAAATCGACGACCGCGAGATCCTTGTAGCATTCTTCTCCTAAATTTATGACTGTGTCTCGGGTTCCGTGTCAGATTTCAAACCCTAGCCATCGTCTGGCCCAAAAATACCGATTTCGGCCCATTTTTGTCGGGTGGTACGAAAATCGCCCGAAAAGTGCAGATGAAATCGACGACCGCGAGATCCTTGTAGCATTCTTCTCCTAAATTTATGACTGTGTCTCAGGTTCCGTGTCAGATTTCAAACCCTAGCCATCGTCTGGCCCGAAAATACCGATTTCGGCCCATTTTTGTCGGGTGGTACGAAAATCGCCCGAAAAGTGCAGATGAAATCGACGACCGCGAGATCCTTGTAGCATTCTTCTCCTTAATTTATGACTGTGTCTTGGGTTCCATGTCGGATTTCAAACCCTAGCCATCGTCTGGCCCGAAAATACCGATTTCGGCCCATTTTTGTCGGGTGGTACAAAAATCGACCGAAAAGTCCAGATGAAATCGACGACCGCGAGATCCTTGTAGCATTCTTCTCCTAAATTTATGACTGTGTCTCGGGTTCCGTGTCGGATTTCAAATCCTGGCCATCGTCTGGCCCGAAAATACCGATTTCGGCCTGTTTTTGTCGGGTGGTACGAAAATCGCCCGAAAAGTGCAGATGAATTCGACGACCGCGAGATCCTTGAAGCATTCTTCTCCTAAATTTATGACTGTGTCTCGGGTTCCGTGTCGGATTTCAAACCCTAGCCATCGTCTGGCCTGAAAATACCAATTTCGGCCCATTTTTGTCGAGTGGTACGAAAATCGCCCGAAAAGTCCAGATGAAATCACCAACCGCGAGATCGTTGTAGCATTCTTCTCTTAAATTTATGACTGTGTCTCGGGTTCCGTGTCGTATTTCAAATCCTAGCCATCGTCTAGCCCGAAAATACCGATTTCGGCCCATTTTTGTCGGGTGGTACGAAAATCGCCCGAAAAGTGCAGATGAATTCGACGACCGCGAGATCCTTGTAGCATTCTTCTCCTAAATTTATGACTGTGTCTCAGGTTCCGTGTCTGATTTCAAACCCTAGCCATCGTCTGGCCCGAAAATACCGATTTCGGCCCATTTTTGTCTGGTGGTACGAAAATCGCCCGAAAAGTGCAGATGAAATCGACGACCGCGAGATCCTTGTAGCATTCTTCTCCTTAATTTATGACTGTGTCTTGGGTTCCATGTCGGATTTCAAACCCTAGCCATCGTCTGGCCCGAAAATACCGATTTCGGCCCATTTTTGTCGGGTGGTACGAAAATCGACCGAAAAGTCCAGATGAAATCGACGACCGCGAGATCCTTGTAGCATTCTTCTCCTAAATTTATGACTGTGTCTCGGGTTCCGTGTCGGATTTCAAACCCTAGCCATCGTCTGGCCCGAAAATACCGATTTCGGCCTATTTTTGTCGGGTGGTACGAAAATCAACCGAAAAGTACAGATGAAATCGACGACCGCGTGATCGTTGTAGCATTCTTCTCCTAAATTTATGATTGTGTCTCGGGTTCCGTGTCGGAATTCAAACCCTAGCCATCGTCTGGCCCGAAAATACCGATTTCGGCCCATTTTTGTCGGGTGGTACGAAAATCGCTCGAAAAGTCCAGATGAAATCGACGACCGCGAGATCCTTGTAGCATTCTTCTCCTAAATTTATGACTGTGTCTCGGGTTCCGTGTCGGATTTCAAACCCTAGCCATCGTCTGGCCCGAAAATACTAATTTCGGCCCATTTTTGTCGGGTGGTACGAAAATTGCTGAAAAGTGCTGATGAAATCGAAGTCCGCGAGATCCTTGTAGCATTCTTCTCCTAAATTTATGATTGTGTCTCAGGTTCCGTGTCAGATTTCAAACCCTAGCCATCGCCTGGCCCGAAAACACCAATTGCGGCCCATTTTTGTCGGGTGGTACGAAAATTGCCCGAAAAGTCCAGATGAAATCGACGACCGCGAGATCCTTGTGGCATTCTTCTCCTCAATTTATGACTGTGTCTAGGGTTCCATGTCGGATTTCAAACCTGTCGCGGCCGGTTTTTTTCGCGAAAAGGAGTCGCCACCAATTTTATTTTATTCAAAGGAAAAATTGGATAAAACCTAAAATAATTATTTTTTGAACCAAAAATTCGGATTCGGGAGTCGATTACGAGTAGGGAAGGTATTAGCACCCTACAACGTCCGTTAAACGGTTACCCTATAATTAATTGTATACAAACTATTTATTTATTTATTCATTTATTTTTACCCCAAAAAGAATAATAAAAAAAATAAATAAATTATTTACATTAATAAAAGAAGGAAAAATATTTTTTTTATTAATTTGGTTTGACAAGGAAAAAACCTTGCTCCTACGTATCCCCAGGTGCAATAGGGAAATCAAAACACACGTAGTTCTTGGGTAGAAAATATTGATGTGTTGGCTGATTTTATTATTAATTTTACTTTATATATATACATATAAAAATAAATTAACAGCATAATAGTGATAATAATAATAATAGTAATAATGGTAATAGTGATAATATAAATAAATAAAAAAGGTGAGATATTTGTTCGCGGATTGTATTTTTTTATTTTTGTTTTAAAGAAAAATTAATTTTTGTTAAATAAACAACGTAACGAAAATATAATAATAACAAAAAAAGATGTGAGATGTGGCGCGGCGAGCGAGGATGAATTTCATCCGGCGGCAGCGACTATTAATTTTAATCTAATGGATAAAACTATTTATTTGTTGTTACGATCTTTTTGTTATTTTGATAGATACGTGATATGAACTATATATTCAATATTACGATGCGGTAAAATTCGTTTTCTTGGTGATTGGTTTATAAGCATCAATTAGTTATATTTTTCTAGCATTTTGTGTTGCAAAGAAAGCAGAACAAACAACCTTAGAAAAATGAAAGCTTAACACACGAGTTTATTTTTTTGTATAAATAGAAAAAGAGAGAAAAAAAAGAAGATTTTTTAAAGGGATCAATATAAAGACTAATAAGAAGAAATTTAGAGAAAAGATACCTTACTACTGAAGTAGTTTCTTGCTGGACTGATTTTCCCAAGACCAGATTCTCTGCTCCTCTCTCGCCTGTTATTCTCTCTTCTCTCTTTTCTGTGCTCTCAAAAAATCCTCATCTTCCACTCTTACTATCGATTATTTATAGGCCTTTCGGGTGTAGGCTACAAAAGATAAGGGAATAATTGGCAATTGATCACCATTTTATTACTATTAATCTCTTTCTTTGTGGTTTCTTTTCTTTCAATTGATTATCATTATACCGATTTTTATGACCATCAATCCATTCAATTGATCCTCATTATACCGATTTTTATGATCATCAATCCATTTCTTTTCAGTTTCTTTCATACAATTATGTATATTTATTTATTTTATTATTATTTTTTTTTATATTTTTATATATATTTTTTTATTTTTCTATTTTTTAGAAAAGAGTCTAAACAAGAATTAGAGGCAAAAAACTGGGAACATATGTGATTGTTTAAAGTTTAAAGCCTTAATTATTTATTTTTATTTTTATATTTCTATACATTTATTATTATTATTTCCCCTTTTTTTTAATAAAAAGTAAAAAATAAATAAATAGATAAATAAATAACAAGCGGACAAAATTAGGTGTCAACAAAACCCTAGCCATCGTCTGGCCCGAAAATACCAATTTCGGCCCATTTTTGTCAGTCGGTACGAAAATCGCCCGAAAAGTCCAGATGAAATCGACGACCGCGAGATCCTTGTAGCATTCTTCTTCTAAATTTATGACTGTGTCTCGGGTTCCATGTCGGATTTCAAACCCTAGCCATCGTCTGGCCCGAAAATACCGATTTCGGCCCATTTTTGTCAAGTGGTACGAAAATCGCCCGAATAGTCCAGATGAAATCGACGACCGCAAGATCCTTGAAGCATTCTTCTCCTAAATTTATGACTGTGTCTCGGGTTCCGTGTCGGATTTCAAACCCTAGCCATCGTCTGACGTGAAAATACCAATTTCGGCCCATTTTTGTCGAGTGGTATGAAAATCGCCCGAACAGTCCAGATGAAATCACCAACCGCGAGATCCTTGTAGCATTCTTTTCTTAAATTTATGACTGTGTCTCGGGTTCCGTGTCGGATTTCAAATCCTAGCCATCGTCTGGCCCGAAAATACCGATTTCGGCCCATTTTTGTCGGGTGGTTTGAAATTCGCCCGAAAAGTGCAGATGAAATCGCAAACCCGAGATCGTTGTAGCATTCTTCTCCTAAATTTATGACTGTGTCTCGGGTTCCGTGTCGGATTTCAAACCCTATCAATCGTCTGGCCTGAAAATACCGATTTCGGCCCATTTTTGTCGGGAGGTACGAAAATCGCCCGAAAAGTTTAGATGAAATCGAGCACCGCGAGATCCTTGTAGCATTCTTCTCCTAAATTTATGACTGTGTCTCGGGTTCCGTGTCAGATTTCAAACCCTAGCCATCGTCTGGCCCGAAAATACCGATTTCGGCCCATTTTTGTCGGCTGGTACGAAAATCGCCCGAAAAGTCCAGATGAAATCGACGATCGCGAGATCCTTGTAGCATTCTTCTCATAAATTTATGACTGTGTCTCGGGTTCCGTGTCGGATTTCAAACCCTAGCCATCGTCTGGCCCGAAAATACCAATATCAGCCCATTTTTGTCGGGCGGTACGAAAATCGCCCGAAAAGTCCAGATGAAATCACCGACCGCGAGATCCTTGTAGCATTCTTCTCTTAAATTTATGACTGTGTCTCGGGTTCCGTGTCGGATTTCAAATCCTAGCCATCGTCTGGCCCGAAAATACCGATTTCGGCCCATTTTTGTCGGGTGGTACGAAAATCGCCCGAAAAGTGCAGATGAAATCGACGACCGCGAGATCCTTATAGCATTCTTCTCCTCAATTTATGACAGTGTCTAGGGTTCCGTTTCGGATTTCAAACCCTAGCCATCGTCTGGCCCGAAAATACCGATTTCGGCCCATTTTTGTCGGGTGGTACGAAAATTGCCCGAAAAGTCCAGATGAAATCGAGGACCGCGAGATCCTTGTAGCATTCTTCTCCTAAATTTATGACTGTGTCTCGGGTTCCGTGTCAGATTTCAAACCCTAGCCATCGTCTGGCCCGAAAATACCGATTTCGGCCCATTTTTGTCGGGTGGTACGAAAATCGCCCAAAAAGTGCAGATGAAATCGACGACCGCGAGATCCTTGTAGCATTCTTCTCCTAAATTTATGAATGTATCTCAGGTTCCGTGTCAGATTTCAAACCCTAGCCATCGCCTGGCCCGAAAATACCGATTTCGGCCCATTTTTGTCGAGTGGTACGAAAATCGCCCGAAAAGTGCAGATGAAATCGACGACCGCGAGATCCTTGTAGCATTCTTCTCCTAAATTTATGACTGTGTCTCGGGTTCCGTGTCGGATTTCAAACCCTAGCCATCGTCTGGCCCGAAAATACCAATTTCGGCCCATTTATATCGGGTGGTACGAAAATCGCCCGAAAAGTCCAGATGAAATCGACGACCGCGAGATCCTTGTAGCATTCTTCTCCTAAATTTATGACTGTGTCTCAGGTTCCGTGTCAGATTTCAAACCCTAGCCATCGCCTGGCCCGAAAATACCGATTTCGGCCCATTTTTGTCGGGTGGTACGAAAATTGCATGAAAAGTGCTGATGAAATCGAAGTCCGGGAGATCCTTGTAGCATTCTTCTCCTAAATTTATGATTGTGTCTTAGGTTCCGTGTCGGATTTCAAACCCAAGCCATCGCCTGGCCCGAAAATACCGATTTCGGCCCATTTTTGTCGGGTGGTACGAAAATCGCCCGAAAAGTGCAGATGAAATCGACGACCGCGAGATCCTTATAGCATTCTTCTCCTCAATTTATGACTGTGTCTAGGGTTCCGTGTCGGATTTCAAATCCTAGCCATCGTGTGCCCCGAAAATACCGATTTCGGCCCATTTTTGTCGGGTGGTACGAAAATCGCCCGAAAAGTGCAGATTAAATCGACGACCGCGGGATCCCTATAGCATTCTTCTCCTAAATTTATGACTGTGTCTCGGGTTCCGTCTCGGATTTCAAACCCTAGCAATCGTTTGTCCTGAAAATACCGATTTCGGCCCATTTTTGTCGGGTGGTACGAAAATCGCCCGAAGAGTTCAGATGAAATTGAGGACCGCGAGATCCTTGTAGCATTCTTCTCCTAAATTTATGATTGTGTCTCGGGTTCCGTGTCAGATTTCAAATCCTAGCCATCGTCTGGCCCAAAAATACCGATATCGGCCCATTTTTGTCGGGTGGTACGAAAATCGCCCGAAAAGTGCAGATGAAATCGACGACCGCGGGATCCCTGTAGCATTCTTCTCCTAAATTTATGACTGTGTCTCGGGTTCCGTCTCGGATTTCAAACCCTAGCAATCGTCTGTCCTGAAAATACCGATTTCGGCCCATTTTTGTCGGGTGGTACGAAAATCGCCCGAAAAGTTCAGATGAAATCGAGGACCGCGAGATCCTTGTAGCATTCTTCTCCTAAATTTATGATTGTGTCTCGGGTTCCGTGTCAGATTTCAAATCCTAGCCATCGTCTGGCCCAAAAATACCGATATCGGCCCATTTTTGTCGGGTGGTACGAAAATCACCCGAAAAGTCCAGATGAAATCGACGACCGCGAGATCCTTGTAGCATTCTTCTTATAAATTTATGACTGTGTCTCGGGTTCCGTGTCGGATTTCAAACCCTAGCCATCGTCTGGCCCGAAAATACCAATTTCGGCCCATTTTTGTCGGGTGGTACGACAATCGCCCGAAAAGTCCAGATGAAATCACCGACCGCGAGATCCTTGTAGCATTCTTCTCTTAAATTTATGACTGTGTCTCGGGTTCCGTGTCGGATTTCAAATCCTAGCCATCGTCTGGCCCGAAAATACCGATTTCGGCCCATTTTTGTCGGGTGGTACGAAAATCCCCCGAAAAGTGCAGATGAAATAGACGACCGCGAGATCCTTGTAGCATTCTTCTCCTAAATTTATGACTGTGTTTTGGGTTCCGTGTCCGATTTCAAACCCTAGCCATCGTCTGGCCTGAAAATACTAATTTCGGCCCATTTTTGTCGGGTGGTACGAAAATCGCCCGAAAAGTGCAGATGAAATCGACGACCGCGAGATCCTTGTAGCATTCTTCTCCTAAATTTATGACTGTGTCTCAGGTTCCGTGTCAGATTTCAAATCCTAGCCATCGCCTGGCCCGAAAATACCGATTTCGGCCCATTTTTGTCGGGTTGTACGAAAATCGCCCGAAAAGTCCAGATGAAATCGACGACCGCGAGATCCTTGTAGCATTCTTCTCCTAAATTTATGACTGTGTCTCGGGTTCCGTGTCGGATTTCAAACCCTAGCCATCGTCTGGCCCGAAAATACTAATTTCAGCCCATTTTTGTAGGGTGGTACGAAAATTGCTCGAAAAGTGCTGATGAAATCAACGACCGCGAGATCTTTCTAGCATTCTTCTCCTAAATTTATGACTGTGTCTCGGGTTCCGTGTCGGATTTTAAACCCTTGCCATCGTCTGGCCAAAAAATACCGATTTCGGCCCATTTTTGTCGGGTGGTACGAAAATCCCCCGAAAAGTACAGATGAAATCGACGACCGCGAGATCCTTGTAGCATTCTTCTCATAAATTTATGACTGTGTCTCGGTTTCCGTGTCGGATTTCAAACCTTAGCCATCGTCTGGCCCGAAAATACCGATTTCGGCCCATTTTTGTCGGGTGGTACGAAAATCGCCCGAAAAGTGCAGATGAAATCGACGACCGCGAGATCCTTGTAGCATTCTTCTCATAAATTTATGACTGTGTCTCGGGTTCCGTCTCGGATTTCAAACCCTAGCAATCGTCTGTCCTGAAAATACCGATTTCAGCCCATTTTTGTCGAGTGGTACGAAAATCGCCCGAAAAGTTCAGATGAAATCGAGGACCGCGAGATCCTTGTAGCATTCTTCTCCTAAATTTATGATTGTGTCTCGGGTTCCGTGTCAGATTTCAAATCCTAGCCATCGTCTGGCCCAAAAATACCGATTTCGGCCCATTTTTGTCGGGTGGTACGAAAATCGCCCGAAAAGTCCAGATGAAATCGACGACCACGAGATCCTTGTGGCATTCTTCTCCAAAATTTATGACTGTCTCTTGGGTTCCGTGTCGGATTTCAAACCCTAGCCATCGTCTGGCCCGAAAATACCGATTTCGGCCCATTTTTGTCGGGTGGTACGAAAATCGCCCGAAAAGTGCAGATGAAATCGACGACCGCGAGATCCTTATAGCATTCTTCTCCTCAATTTATGACTGTGTCTAGGGTTCCGTTTCGGATTTCAAACCCTAGCCATCGTCTGGCCCGAAAATACCGATTTCGGCCCATTTTTGTCGGGTGGTACGAAAATTGCCCGAAAAGTCCAGATGAAATCGAGGACCGCGAGATCCTTGTAGCATTCTTCTCCTAAATTTATGACTGTGTCTCGGGTTCCGTGTCGGATTTCAAACCCTAGCCATCGTCTGGCCCGAAAATACCGATTTCGGCCCATTTTTGTCGGGTGGTACGAAAATCGCTTGAAAAGTCCAGATGAAATCGACGACCGCGAGATCCTTGTAGCATTCTTCTCCTAAATTTATGATTGTGTCTCGGGTTCCGTGTCGGATTTCAAACCCTAGCCATCGTCTGGCCCGAAAATACCAATTTCTGCCCATTTTTGTCGGGTGGTACGAAAATCGCCCGAAAAGTCCAGATGAAATCACCGACCGCGAGATCCTTGTAGCATTCTTCTCTTAAATTTATGACTGTGTCTCGGGTTCCGTGTCGGATTTCAAATCCTAGCCATCGTCTGGCCCGAAAATACCGATTTCGGCTAATTTTTGTCGGGTGGTAAGAAAATCGCCCGAAAAGTGCAGATGAAATCGACGACCGCGAGATCCTTGTAGCATTCTTCTCCTAAATTTATGACTGTGTCTCGGGTTCCGTGTCGGATTTCAAACCCTAGCCATCGTCTGGCGCGAAAATACTTATTTCGGCCCATTTTTGTCGGGTGGTACGAAAATCGCACGAAAAGTCCAGATGAAATCGACGACCACGAGATCCTTGTGGCATTCTTCTCCAAAATTTATGACTGTGTCTTGGGTTCCGTGTCGGATTTCAAACCCTAGCCATCGTCTGGCCCGAAAATACCGATTTCGGCCCATTTTTGTCGGGTGGTACGAAAATCGCCCGAAAAGTCCAGATGAAATCGACGACCGCGAGATCCTTGTAGCATTCTTCTCCTAAATTTATGGCTGTGTCTCGGGTTCCGTGTCGGATTTCAAACCCTAGCCATCGTCTGGCCCGAAAATACCGATTTCGGCCCATTTTTGTCGGGTGGTACGAAAATCGCCCGAAAAGTGCAGATGAAATCGACGACCGCGAGATCATTGTAGCATTCTTCTCCTAAATTTATGATTGTATCTCAGGTTCCGTGTCAGATTTCAAACCCTAGCCATCGCCTGGCCCGAAAATACCGATTTCGGCCCATTTTTGTCGGGTGGTACGAAAATCGCCCGAAAAGTCCAGATGAAATCGACGATCGCGAGATCCTTGTAGCATTCTTCTCATAAATTTATGACTGTGTCTCGGGTTCCGTGTCGGATTTCAAACCCTAGCCATCGTCTGGCCCGAAAATACCAATATCAGCCCATTTTTGTCGGGCGGTACGAAAATCGCCCGAAAAGTCCAGATGAAATCACCAACCGCGAGATCCTTGTAGCATTCTTCTCTTAAATTTATGACTGTGTCTCAGGTTCCGTGTCAGATTTCAAATCCTAGCCATCGTCTGGCCCGAAAATACCGATTTCGGCCCGTTTTTGTCAGGTGGTACGAAAATCGCCCGAAAAGTGCAGATGAATTCGACGACCGCGAGATCCTTGTAGCATTCTTCTCCTAAATTTATGACTGTGTCTCAGGTTCCGTGTAAGATTTCAAACCCTAGCCATCGCCTGGCCCGAAAATACCAATTTCGGCCCATTTTTGTCGGGTGGTACGAAAATCGCCCGAAAAGTCCAGATGAAATCGACGACCGCGAGATCCTTGTGGCATTCTTCTCCAAAATTTATGACTGTGTCTCGGGTTCCGTGTCGGATTTCAAATCCTAGCCATCGTCTGGCCCGAAAATACCGATTTCGGCCCATTTTTGTCGGGTGGTACGAAAATCGCCCGAAAAGTGCAGATGAAATCGACGACCGCGAGATCCTTGTAGCATTCTTCTCTTAAATTTATGAATGTGTCTCGGGTTCCGTGTCGGATTTCAAACCCTAGCCATCGTCTGGCCCGAAAATACCGATTTCGACCCATTTTTGTATGGTGGTACGAAAATCGCCCGAAAAGTGCAGATGAAATCGACGACCGCGAGATCCTTGTAGCATTCTTCTCTTAAATTTATGACTGTGTCTCGGGTTCCGTGTCGGATTTCAAACCCTAGCCATCGTCTGGCCCGAAAATACCGATTTCGGCCCATTTTTGTCGGGTTGTACGAAAATCGCCCGAAAAGTCCAGATGAAATCGACGACCGCGAGATCCTTGTAGCATTCTTCTCCTAAATTTATGACTGTGTCTCGGGTTCTGTGTTGGATTTCAAACCCTAGCCATCGTCTGGCCCGAAAATACCGATTTCGGCACATTTTTGTCGAGTGGTACGAAAATCGCCCGAAAAGTGCAGATGAAATCACCAACCGCGAGATCCTTGTAGCATTCTTCTCTTAAATTTATGACTGTGTCTCGGGTTCCGTGTCGGATTTCAAATCCAAGCCATCGTCTGGCCCGAAAATACCGATTTCGGCCCGTTTTTGTAGGGTGGTACGAAAATCACCCAAAAAGTGCAGATGAATTCGAAGACCGCGAGATCCTTGTAGCATTCTTCTCCTAAATTTATGATTGTGTCTCAAGTTCTGTGTCAGATTTCAAACCCTAGCCATCGCCTGGCCCGAAAATACCGATTTCGGCCCATTTTTGTCGGGTGGTTTGAAATTCGCCCGAAAAGTGCAGATGAAATCGACAACCGCGAGATCGTTGTAGCATTCTTCTCCTAAATTTATGACTGTGTCTCGGGTTCCGTGTCGGATTTCAAACCCTATCAATCGTCTGGCCTGAAAATACCGATTTCGGCCCATTTTTGTCGGGAGGTACGAAAATCGCCCGAAAAGTTCAGATGAAATCGTGGACTGCGAGATCCTTGTAGCATTCTTCTCCTAAATTTATGATTGTGTCTCAGGTTCCTTGTCAGATTTCAAACCCTAGCCATCGCCTGGCCCGAAAATACCAATTTCGGCCCATTTTTGTCGGTTGGTACGAAAATCGCCCGAAAAGTCCAGATGAAATCGACGACCGCGAGATCCTTGTGGCATTCTTCTCCAAAATTTATGATTGTGTCTCGGGTTCCATGTCGGATTTCAAACCCTAGCCATCGTTTGGCCCGAAAATACCGATTTCGGCCCATTTTTTTCGGGTGGTACGAAAATCGCCCGAATAGTCCAGATGAAATCGACGACCGCAAGATCCTTGAAGCATTCTTCTCCTAATATTATGACTGTGTCTCGGGTTCCGTGTCGGATTTCAAACCCTAGCCATCGTCTGGCCTAAAAATACCAATTTCGGCCCATTTTTGTCGAGTGGTACGAAAATCGCCCGAAAAGTCCAGATGAAATCACCAACCGCAAGATCCTTGTAGCATTCTTCTCTTAAATTTATGACTGTGTCTCGGGTTCCGTGTCGGATTTCAAACCCTAGCCATCGTCTGGCCCGAAAATACCAATTTCGGCCCATTTTTGTCGAGTGGTACGAAAATCGCCCGAAAAGTCCAGATGAAATCACCAACCGCGAGATCCTTGTAGCATTCTTCTCTTAAATTTATGACTGTGTCTCAGGTTCCGTGTCGGATTTCAAATCCTAGCCATCGTCTGGCCCGAAAATACCGATTTCGGCTCGTTTTTGTCGGGTGGTACGAAAATCGCCCGAAAAGTGCAGATGAATTCGACGACCGCGAAATCCTTGTAGCATTCTTCTCCTAAATTTATGACTGTGTCTCAGGTTCCGTGTAAGATTTCAAACCCTAGCCATCGCCTGGCCCGAAAATACCAATTTCGGCCCATTTTTGTCGGGTGGTACGAAAATCGCCCGAAAAGTCCAGATGAAATCGACGACCGCGAGATCCTTGTGGCATTCTTCTCATAAATTTATGACTGTGTCTCGGGTTCCGTGTCGGATTTCAAACCCTAGCCATCGTCTGGCCCGAAAATACCAATTTTGACCCATTTTTGTCGGGTGGTACGAAAATCGCCCGAAAAGTCCAGATGAAATCACCGACCGCGAGATCCTTGTAGCATTCTTCTCTTAAATTTATGACTGTGTCTCGGGTTCCGTGTCGGATTTCAAATCCTAGCCATCGTCTGGCCCGAAAATACCGATTTCGGCTAATTTTTGTCGGGTGGTAAGAAAATCGCCCGAAAAGTGCAGATGAAATCGACGACCGCGAGATCCTTGTAGCATTCTTCTCCTAAATTTATGACTGTGTCTCGGGTTCCGTGTCGGATTTCAAACCCTAGCCATCGTCTGGCGCGAAAATACTTATTTCGGCCCATTTTTGTCGGGTGGTACGAAAATCGCCCAAAAAGTGCAGATGAAATCGACGACCGCGAGATCCTTGTAGCATTCTTCTCCTAAATTTATGACTGTGTCTCAGGTTCCGTGTCAGATTTCAAACCCTAGCCATCGCCTGGCCCGAAAATATTGATTTCGGCCTATTTTTGTCGGGTGGTACGAAAATCGCCCGAAAAGTGCAGATGAAATCGACGACCGCGAGATCCTTGTAACATTCTTCTCCTAAATTTATGACTGTGTCTCGGGTTCCGTGTCGGATTTCAAACCTTAGCCATCGTCTGTCCTGAAAATACCGATTTCGTCCCATTTTTGTCGGGTGGTACGAAAATCGCCCGAAAAGTTCAGATGAAATCGAGGACCGCGAGATCCTTGTAGCATTCTTCTCCTAAATTTATGATTGTGTCTCGGGTTCCGTGTCAGATTTCAAATCCTAGCCATCGTCTGGCCCAAAAATACCGATTTCGGCCCATTTTTGTCGGGTGGTACGAAAATCGCCCGAAAAGTCCAGATGAAATCGATGACCGCGAGATCCTTGTAGCATTCTTCTCATAAATTTATGACTGTGTCTCGGGTTCCGTGTCGGATTTCAAACCCTAGCCATCGTCTGGCCCGAAAATACCAATTTCGACCCATTTTTGTCGGGTGGTACGAAAATCGCCCGAAAAGTCCAGATGAAATCACCGACCGCGAGATCCTTGTAGCATTCTTCTCTTAAATTTATGACTGTGTGTCGGGTTCCGTGTCGGATTTCAAATCCTAGCCATCGTCTGGCCCGAAAATACCGATTTCGGCCCATTTTTGTCGGGTGGTACGAAAATCGCCCGAAAAGTGCAGATGAAATCGACGACCGCGAGATCCTTGTAGCATTCTTCTCCTAAATTTATGACTGTGTCTTGGGTTCCGTGTCGGATTTCAAACCCTAGCCATCGTCTGGCCCGAAAATATCGATTTCGGCCCCTTTTTGTCGGGTGGTACGAAAATCGCCCGAAAAGTCCAGATGAAATTACTGACCGCGAGATCCTTGTAGCATTCTTCTCTTAAATTTATGACTGTGTCTCGGGTTCTGTGTCAGATTTTAAAGCCTAGCCATCGTCAAGCCCGAAAATACCGATTTCGGCCCATTTTTGTCGGGTGGTACGAAAATCGCCCGAAAAGTCCAGATGAAATCGACGACCGCGAGATCCTTGTAGCATTCTTCTCCTAAATTTATGACTGTGTCTCGGGTTCCGTGTCGGATTTCAAACCCTAGCAAGTGTCTGGCCTGAAAATACCGATTTCGGCCCATTTTTGTCGGGTGGTACGAAAATCGCCCGAAAAGTCCGGATGAAATCGAGGACCGCGAGATCCTTGTAGCATTCTTCTTCTAAATATATGACTGTGTCTCGGGTTCCGTGTCAGATTTCAAACCCTAACCATCGGCTGGCCCGAAAATACCGATTTCGGCCTATTTTTGTCGGGTGGTACGAAAATCGCCCGAAAAGTCCAGATGAAATCTACGACCGCAAGATCCTTGTAGCATTCTTATCCTAAATTTATAACTGTAACTCGGGTTCCGTGTCGGATTTCAAACCCTAGCCATCGTCTTGCCTGAAAATACCGATTTCGGCCCACTTTTGTCGGGTAGTACGAAAATCGCCCGTAAAGTCCAGATGAAATCACCGACCGCGAGATCCTTGTAGCATTCTTCTCTTGAATTTATGACTGTGTCTCGGGTTCCGTGTCGGATTTCAAACCCTTGCCATCGTCTGGCCCTAAAATACCGATTTCGGCCCATTTTTGTCGGGTGGTACGAAAATCGCCCGAAAAGTGTAGATGAAATCGACGACCGTGAGATCCTTGTAGCATTCTTCTCCTAAATTTATGACTATGTCTCGGGTTCCGTGTCGGATTTCAAACCCTAGCAATCGTCTGGCCTGAAAATACCGATTTCGGCCCATTTTTGTCGGGTGGTACGAAAATCGCCCGAAAAGTCCAGATGAAATCGAGGACCGCGAGATCCTTGTAGGATTCTTCTCCTAAATTTATGACTGTGTCTCGGGTTCCGTGTCAGATTTCAAACCCTAGCCATCGTATGGCCCGAAAATACCGATTTCGACCCATTTTTGTCGGCTGGTACGAAAATCGCCCGAAAAGTCCAGATGAAATCGATGACCGCGAGATCCTTGTAGCATTCTTCTCCAAAATTTATGACTGTGTCTCGGGTTCCGTGTCAGATATCAAATAGCAAGCGTCTGGCCTGAAAATACCGATTTCAGCCCATTTTTGTCGGGTGGTACGAAAATCGCCCGAAAAGTCTAGATGAAATCAAGGACCGCGAGATCCTTGTAGCATTCTTCTCCTAAATTTATGACTGTGTCTCGGGTTCGGTGTCAGATTTCAAACCCTAGCCATCGTCTGGCCCGAAAATATCGATTTCGGCCCATTTTTGTCGGGTGGTACGAAAATCATCCGAAAAGTCCAGATGAAATCGACAACCGCGAGATCCTTGTAGCATTCTTCTCCTAAATTTATGATTGTGTCTCAGGTTCCGTGTCAGATTTCAAACCCTAGCCATCGCCTGGCCCGAAAATACCGATTTCGGCCCATTTTTGTCGGGTGGTACGAAAATCGCCCGAAAAGTCCAGATGAAATCGACGACCGCGAGATCCTTGTACCATTCTTCTCCTAAATTTATGACTGTGTCTCGGGTTCCGTGTCGGATTTCAAACCCTAGCCATCGTCTGGCCCGAAAATACTAATTTCAGCCCATTTTTGTCGGGTGGTACGTAAATTGCCCGAAAAGTGCTGATGAAATCGAAGTCTGCGAGATCCTTGTAGCATTCTTCTCCTAAATTTATGATTGTGTCTCAGGTTCCTTGTCAGATTTCAAACCCTAGCCATCGCCTGGCCCGAAAATACCAATTTCGGCCCATTTTTGTCGGGTGGTATGAAAATCGCCCGAAAAGTCCAGATGAAATCGACGACCGCGAGATCCTTGTGGCATTCTTCTCCAAAATTTATGATTGTGTCTCGGGTTCCATGTCGGATTTCAAACCCTAGCCATCGTTTGGCCCGAAAATACCGATTTCGGCCCATTTTTTTCGGGTGGTACGAAAATCGCCCGAATAGTCCAGATGAAATCGACGACCGCAAGATCCTTGAAGCATTCTTCTCCTAAATTTATGACTATGTCTCGGGTTCCGTGTCGGATTTCAAACCCTAGCCATCGTCTGGCCTGAAAATACCAATTTCGGCCCATTTTTGTCGAGTGGTACGAAAATCGCCCGAAAAGTCCAGATGAAATCACCAACCGCGAGATCCTTGTAGCATTCTTCTCTTAAATTTATGACTGTGTCTCGGGTTCCGTGTCGGATTTCAAACCCTAGCCATCGTCTGGCCCGAAAATACCAATTTCGGCCCATTTTTGTCGAGTGGTACGAAAATCGCCCGAAAAGTCCAGATGAAATCACCAACCGCGAGATCCTTGTAGCATTCTTCTCTTAAATTTATGACTGTGTCTCAGGTTCCGTGTCGGATTTCAAATCCTAGCCATCGTCTGGCCCGAAAATACCGATTTCGGCTCGTTTTTGTCGGGTGGTACGAAAATCGCCCGAAAAGTGCAGATGAATTCGACGACCGCGAAATCCTTGTAGCATTCTTCTCCTAAATTTATGACTGTGTCTCAGGTTCCGTGTAAGATTTCAAACCCTAGCCATCGCCTGGCCCGAAAATACCAATTTCGGCCCATTTTTGTCGGGTGGTACGAAAATCGCCCGAAAAGTCCAGATGAAATCGACGACCGCGAGATCCTTGTGGCATTCTTCTCATAAATTTATGACTGTGTCTCGGGTTCCGTGTCGGATTTCAAACCCTAGCCATCGTCTGGCCCGAAAATACCAATTTTGACCCATTTTTGTCGGGTGGTACGAAAATCGCCCGAAAAGTCCAGATGAAATCACCGACCGCGAGATCCTTGTAGCATTCTTCTCTTAAATTTATGACTGTGTCTCGGGTTCCGTGTCGGATTTCAAATCCTAGCCATCGTCTGGCCCGAAAATACCGATTTCGGCTAATTTTTGTCGGGTGGTAAGAAAATCGCCCGAAAAGTGCAGATGAAATCGACGACCGCGAGATCCTTGTAGCATTCTTCTCCTAAATTTATGACTGTGTCTCGGGTTCCGTGTCGGATTTCAAACCCTAGCCATCGTCTGGCGCGAAAATACTTATTTCGGCCCATTTTTGTCGGGTGGTACGAAAATCGCCCAAAAAGTGCAGATGAAATCGACGACCGCGAGATCCTTGTAGCATTCTTCTCCTAAATTTATGACTGTGTCTCAGGTTCCGTGTCAGATTTCAAACCCTAGCCATCGCCTGGCCCGAAAATATTGATTTCGGCCTATTTTTGTCGGGTGGTACGAAAATCGCCCGAAAAGTGCAGATGAAATCGACGACCGCGAGATCCTTGTAACATTCTTCTCCTAAATTTATGACTGTGTCTCGGGTTCCGTGTCGGATTTCAAACCTTAGCCATCGTCTGTCCTGAAAATACCGATTTCGTCCCATTTTTGTCGGGTGGTACGAAAATCGCCCGAAAAGTTCAGATGAAATCGAGGACCGCGAGATCCTTGTAGCATTCTTCTCCTAAATTTATGATTGTGTCTCGGGTTCCGTGTCAGATTTCAAATCCTAGCCATCGTCTGGCCCAAAAATACCGATTTCGGCCCATTTTTGTCGGGTGGTACGAAAATCGCCCGAAAAGTCCAGATGAAATCGACGACCACGAGATCCTTGTGGCATTCTTCTCCAAAATTTATGACTGTCTCTTGGGTTCCGTGTCGGATTTCAAACCCTAGCCATCGTCTGGCCCGAAAATACCGATTTCGGCCCATTTTTGTCGGGTGGTACGAAAATCGCCCGAAAAGTGCAGATGAAATCGACGACCGCGAGATCCTTATAGCATTCTTCTCCTCAATTTATGACTGTGTCTAGGGTTCCGTTTCGGATTTCAAACCCTAGCCATCGTCTGGCCCGAAAATACCGATTTCGGCCCATTTTTGTCGGGTGGTACGAAAATTGCCCGAAAAGTCCAGATGAAATCGAGGACCGCGAGATCCTTGTAGCATTCTTCTCCTAAATTTATGACTGTGTCTCGGGTTCCGTGTCAGATTTCAAACCCTAGCCATCGTCTGGCCCGAAAATACCGATTTCGGCCCATTTTTGTCGGGTGGTACGAAAATCGCCCAAAAAGTGCAGATGAAATCGACGACCGCGAGATCCTTGTAGCATTCTTCTCCTCAATTTATGACTGTGTCTCGGGTTCCGTGTCGGATTTCAAACCCTAGCCATCGTCTGGCCCGAAAATACCGATTTCGGCCCATTTTTGTCGGGTGGTACGAAAATCACCCGAAAAGTGCAGATGAAATCGACGACCGCGAGATCCTTGTAGCATTCTTCTCCTAAATTTATGACTGTGTCTCGGGTTCCGTGTCGGATTTCAAACCCTAGCCATCGTCTGGCCCGAAAATACCGATTTCGGCCCATTTTTGTCGGGTGGTACGAAAATCGCCCGAAAAGTCCAGATAAAATCGACGACCGCGAGATCCTTGTAGCATTCTTCTCCTAAATTTATGACTGTGTCTCGGGTTCCGTGTCGGATTTCAAACCCTAGCCATCGTCTGGCCCGAAAATACCGATTTCGGCCCATTTTTGTCGGGTGGAACGAAAATCGCCCAAAAAGTGCAGATGAAATCGACGACCGCGAGATCCTTATAGCATTCTTCTCCTCAATTTATGACTGTGCCCGGGTTCCATGTCGGATTTCAAACCCTAGCCATCGTCTGGCCCGAAAATACCAATTTCGGCCCATTTTTGTCGGGTGGTACAAAAATCGCCCGAAAAGTCCAGATGAAATCGACGACCGCGAGATCCTTGTAGCATTCTTCTCCTAAATTTATGACTGTGTCTCGGGTTTCATGTCGGATTTCAAACCCTGGCCATCGTCTGGCCCGAAAATACCGATTTCAGCTCATTTTTTTCGGGTGGTACGAAAATCGCCCGAGAAGTCCAGATGAAATCGACGACCGCGAGATCCTTATAGCATTCTTCTCTTAAATTTATGACTGTGTCTCGGGTTCCGTGTCGGATTTCAAATCCTAGCCATCGTCTGGCCCGAAAATACCGATTTCGGCCCATTTTTGTCGGGTGGAACGAAAATCGCCCAAAAAGTCCAGATGAAATCACCGATCGCGAGATCCTTGTAGCATTCTTCCCTTAAATTTATGACTGTGTCTCGGGTTCTGTGTCGGATTTTAAACCCTTGCCATCGTCTGGCCTGAAAATATCGATTTCGGCCCATTTTTGTCGGTTGGTACGAAAATCGCCCGAAAAGTCCAGATGAAATCGACGACCGCGAGATCCTTGTAGCATTCTTCTCCTAAATTTATGACTGTGTCTCGGGTTCCGTGTCGGATTTCAAACCCTAGCCATCGTCTGGCCCGAAAATACCAATTTCGGCACATTTTTGTCGGGTGGTACGAAAATCGCCCGAAAAGTCCAGATGAAATTACCGACCGCGAGATCCTTGTAGCATTCTTCTCTTAAATTTATGACTGTGTCTCGGGTTCCGTGTCGGATTTCAAACCCTAGCCATCGTCTGGCCCGAAAATACCGATTTCGGCCCATTTTTGTCGGGTGGTACGAAAGTCGCCCGAAAAGTGCAGATGAAATCGACGACCGTGAGATCCTTGTAGCATTCTTCTCCTAAATTTATGATTGTGTCTCAGGTTCCGTGTCAGATTTCAAACCCTAGCCATCGCCTGGCCCGAAAATACCGATTTCGGCCCATTTTTGTCGGGTGGTACGAAAATCGCCCGAAAAGTCCAGATGAAATCGACGACCGCGAGATCCTTGTAGCATTCTTCTCCTAAATTTAGGACTGTGTCTCGGGTTCCGTGTCGGATTTCGAACCCTAGCCATCGTCTGGCCCGAAAATACTAATTTCGGCCCATTTTTGTCGGGTGGTACGAAAATTGCCCGAAAAGTGCTGATGAAATCGAAGTCCGCGAGATCCTTGTAGCATTCTTCTCCTAAATTTATGATTGTGTCTCAGGTTCCTTGTCAGATTTCAAACCCTAGCCATCGCCTGGCCCGAAAATACCAATTTCGGCCCATTTTTGTCGGGTGGTACGAAAATCGCCCGAAAAGTCCAGATGAAATCGACGACCGCGAGATCCTTGTGGCATTCTTCTCCAAAATTTATGATTGTGTCTCGGGTTCCATGTCGGATTTCAAACCCTAGCCATCGTTTGGCCCGAAAATACCGATTTCGGCCCATTTTTTTCGGGTGGTACGAAAATCGCCCGAATAGTCCAGATGAAATCGACAACCGCAAGATCCTTGAAGCATTCTTCTCCTAATATTATGACTGTGTCTCGGGTTCCGTGTCGGATTTCAAACCCTAGCCATCGTCTGGCCTAAAAATACCAATTTCGGCCCATTTTTGTCGAGTGGTACGAAAATCGCCCGAAAAGTCCAGATGAAATCACCAACCGCAAGATCCTTGTAGCATTCTTCTCTTAAATTTATGACTGTGTCTCGGGTTCCGTGTCGGATTTCAAACCCTAGCCATCGTCTGGCCCGAAAATACCAATTTCGGCCCATTTTTGTCGAGTGGTACGAAAATCGCCCGAAAAGTCCAGATGAAATCACCAACCGCGAGATCCTTGTAGCATTCTTCTATTAAATTTATGACTGTGTCTCGGGTTCCGTGTCGGATTTCAAATCCTAGCCATCGTCTGGCCCAAAAATACCGATTTCGGCCCGTTTTTGTCAGGTTGTACGAAAATCGCCCGAAAAGTGCAGATGAATTCAACGACCGCGAGATCCTTGTAGCATTCTTCTCCTAAATTTATGACTGTGTCTCAGGTTCCGTGTCGAATTTCAAACCCTAGCCATCGTCTGGCCCGAAAATACTAATTTCGGCCAATTTTTGTCGGGTGGTACGAAAATTACCCGAAAAGTGCTGATGAAATCGAAGTCTGCGAGATCCTTGTAGCATTCTTCTCCTAAATTTATGATTGTGTCTCAGGTTCCGTGTCAGATTTCAAACCCTAGCCATCGCCTGGCCCGAAAATACCGATTTCGGCCCATTTTTGTCGGGTGGTACGAAAATCGCCCGAAAAGTCCAGATGAAATCGACGACCGCGAGATCCTTGTAGCATTCTTCTCCTAAATTTAGGACTGTGTCTCGGGTTCCGTGTCGGATTTCGAACCCTAGCCATCGTCTGGCCCGAAAATACTAATTTCGGCCCATTTTTGTCGGGTGGTACGAAAATTGCCCGAAAAGTGCTGATGAAATCGAAGTCCGCGAGATCCTTGTAGCATTCTTCTCCTAAATTTATGATTGTGTCTCAGGTTCCTTGTCAGATTTCAAACCCTAGCCATCGCCTGGCCCGAAAATACCAATTTCGGCCCATTTTTGTCGGGTGGTACGAAAATCGCCCGAAAAGTCCAGATGAAATCGACGACCGCGAGATCCTTGTGGCATTCTTCTCCAAAATTTATGATTGTGTCTCGGGTTCCATGTCGGATTTCAAACCCTAGCCATCGTTTGGCCCGAAAATACCGATTTCGGCCCATTTTTTTCGGGTGGTACGAAAATCGCCCGAATAGTCCAGATGAAATCGACAACCGCAAGATCCTTGAAGCATTCTTCTCCTAATATTATGACTGTGTCTCGGGTTCCGTGTCGGATTTCAAACCCTAGCCATCGTCTGGCCTAAAAATACCAATTTCGGCCCATTTTTGTCGAGTGGTACGAAAATCGCCCGAAAAGTCCAGATGAAATCACCAACCGCAAGATCCTTGTAGCATTCTTCTCTTAAATTTATGACTGTGTCTCGGGTTCCGTGTCGGATTTCAAACCCTAGCCATCGTCTGGCCCGAAAATACCAATTTCGGCCCATTTTTGTCGAGTGGTACGAAAATCGCCCGAAAAGTCCAGATGAAATCACCAACCGCGAGATCCTTGTAGCATTCTTCTCTTAAATTTATGACTGTGTCTCAGGTTCCGTGTCGGATTTCAAATCCTAGCCATCGTCTGGCCCGAAAATACCGATTTCGGCTCGTTTTTGTCGGGTGGTACGAAAATCGCCCGAAAAGTGCAGATGAATTCGACGACCGCGAAATCCTTGTAGCATTCTTCTCCTAAATTTATGACTGTGTCTCAGGTTCCGTGTAAGATTTCAAACCCTAGCCATCGCCTGGCCCGAAAATACCAATTTCGGCCCATTTTTGTCGGGTGGTACGAAAATCGCCCGAAAAGTCCAGATGAAATCGACGACCGCGAGATCCTTGTGGCATTCTTCTCATAAATTTATGACTGTGTCTCGGGTTCCGTGTCGGATTTCAAACCCTAGCCATCGTCTGGCCCGAAAATACCAATTTTGACCCATTTTTGTCGGGTGGTACGAAAATCGCCCGAAAAGTCCAGATGAAATCACCGACCGCGAGATCCTTGTAGCATTCTTCTCTTAAATTTATGACTGTGTCTCGGGTTCCGTGTCGGATTTCAAATCCTAGCCATCGTCTGGCCCGAAAATACCGATTTCGGCTAATTTTTGTCGGGTGGTAAGAAAATCGCCCGAAAAGTGCAGATGAAATCGACGACCGCGAGATCCTTGTAGCATTCTTCTCCTAAATTTATGACTGTGTCTCGGGTTCCGTGTCGGATTTCAAACCCTAGCCATCGTCTGGCGCGAAAATACTTATTTCGGCCCATTTTTGTCGGGTGGTACGAAAATCGCCCAAAAAGTGCAGATGAAATCGACGACCGCGAGATCCTTGTAGCATTCTTCTCCTAAATTTATGACTGTGTCTCAGGTTCCGTGTCAGATTTCAAACCCTAGCCATCGCCTGGCCCGAAAATATTGATTTCGGCCTATTTTTGTCGGGTGGTACGAAAATCGCCCGAAAAGTGCAGATGAAATCGACGACCGCGAGATCCTTGTAACATTCTTCTCCTAAATTTATGACTGTGTCTCGGGTTCCGTGTCGGATTTCAAACCTTAGCCATCGTCTGTCCTGAAAATACCGATTTCGTCCCATTTTTGTCGGGTGGTACGAAAATCGCCCGAAAAGTTCAGATGAAATCGAGGACCGCGAGATCCTTGTAGCATTCTTCTCCTAAATTTATGATTGTGTCTCGGGTTCCGTGTCAGATTTCAAATCCTAGCCATCGTCTGGCCCAAAAATACCGATTTCGGCCCATTTTTGTCGGGTGGTACGAAAATCGCCCGAAAAGTCCAGATGAAATCGATGACCGCGAGATCCTTGTAGCATTCTTCTCATAAATTTATGACTGTGTCTCGGGTTCCGTGTCGGATTTCAAACCCTAGCCATCGTCTGGCCCGAAAATACCAATTTCGACCCATTTTTGTCGGGTGGTACGAAAATCGCCCGAAAAGTCCAGATGAAATCACCGACCGCGAGATCCTTGTAGCATTCTTCTCTTAAATTTATGACTGTGTGTCGGGTTCCGTGTCGGATTTCAAATCCTAGCCATCGTCTGGCCCGAAAATACCGATTTCGGCCCATTTTTGTCGGGTGGTACGAAAATCGCCCGAAAAGTGCAGATGAAATCGACGACCGCGAGATCCTTGTAGCATTCTTCTCCTAAATTTATGAATGTGTCTCAGGTTCCGTGTCAGATTTCAAACCCTAGCCATCGCCTGGCCCGAAAATACCGATTTCGGCCCATTTTTGTCGGGTGGTACGAAAATCGCCCGAAAAGTGCAGATGAAATCGACGACCGCGAGATCCTTATAGCATTCTTCTCCTCAATTTATGACTGTGTCTCAGGTTCCATGTCGGATTTCAAACCCAAGCCATCGTCTGGCCTTAAAATACCGATTTCGGCCCATTTTTGTCGGGTGGTACGAAAATCGACTGAAAAGTGCAGATGAAATCGACGACCGCGAGATCCTTGTAGCATTCTTCTCCTAAATTTATGATTGTGTCTCAGGTTCCGTGTCAGATTTCAAACCCTAGCCATCGCCTGGCCCGAAAATACCGATTTCGGCCCATTTTTGTCGGGTGGTACGAAAATCGCCCGAAAAGTCCAGATGAAATCGACGACCGCGAGATCCTTGTACCATTCTTCTCCTAAATTTATGACTGTGTCTCGGGTTCCGTGTCGGATTTCAAACCCTAGCCATCGTCTGGCCCGAAAATACTAATTTCAGCCCATTTTTGTCGGGTGGTACGTAAATTGCCCGAAAAGTGCTGATGAAATCGAAGTCTGCGAGATCCTTGTAGCATTCTTCTCCTAAATTTATGATTGTGTCTCAGGTTCCTTGTCAGATTTCAAACCCTAGCCATCGCCTGGCCCGAAAATACCAATTTCGGCCCATTTTTGTCGGGTGGTATGAAAATCGCCCGAAAAGTCCAGATGAAATCGACGACCGCGAGATCCTTGTGGCATTCTTCTCCAAAATTTATGATTGTGTCTCGGGTTCCATGTCGGATTTCAAACCCTAGCCATCGTTTGGCCCGAAAATACCGATTTCGGCCCATTTTTTTCGGGTGGTACGAAAATCGCCCGAAAAGTCCAGATGAAATCGACGATCGCGAGATCCTTGTAGCATTCTTCTCATAAATTTATGACTGTGTCTCGGGTTCCGTGTCGGATTTCAAACCCTAGCCATCGTCTGGCCCGAAAATACCAATATCAGCCCATTTTTGTCGGGCGGTACGAAAATCGCCCGAAAAGTCCAGATGAAATCACCAACCGCGAGATCCTTGTAGCATTCTTCTCTTAAATTTATGACTGTGTCTCAGGTTCCGTGTCAGATTTCAAATCCTAGCCATCGTCTGGCCCGAAAATACCGATTTCGGCCCGTTTTTGTCAGGTGGTACGAAAATCGCCCGAAAAGTGCAGATGAATTCGACGACCGCGAGATCCTTGTAGCATTCTTCTCCTAAATTTATGACTGTGTCTCAGGTTCCGTGTAAGATTTCAAACCCTAGCCATCGCCTGGCCCGAAAATACCAATTTCGGCCCATTTTTGTCGGGTGGTACGAAAATCGCCCGAAAAGTCCAGATGAAATCGACGACCGCGAGATCCTTGTGGCATTCTTCTCATAAATTTATGACTGTGTCTCGGGTTCCGTGTCGGATTTCAAACCCTAGCCATCGTCTGGCCCGAAAATACCAATTTTGACCCATTTTTGTCGGGTGGTACGAAAATCGCCCGAAAAGTCCAGATGAAATCACCGACCGCGAGATCCTTGTAGCATTCTTCTCTTAAATTTATGACTGTGTCTCGGGTTCCGTGTCGGATTTCAAATCCTAGCCATCGTCTGGCCCGAAAATACCGATTTCGGCTAATTTTTGTCGGGTGGTAAGAAAATCGCCCGAAAAGTGCAGATGAAATCGACGACCGCGAGATCCTTGTAGCATTCTTCTCCTAAATTTATGACTGTGTCTCGGGTTCCGTGTCGGATTTCAAACCCTAGCCATCGTCTGGCGCGAAAATACTTATTTCGGCCCATTTTTGTCGGGTGGTACGAAAATCGCCCAAAAAGTGCAGATGAAATCGACGACCGCGAGATCCTTGTAGCATTCTTCTCCTAAATTTATGACTGTGTCTCAGGTTCCGTGTCAGATTTCAAACCCTAGCCATCGCCTGGCCCGAAAATATTGATTTCGGCCTATTTTTGTCGGGTGGTACGAAAATCGCCCGAAAAGTGCAGATGAAATCGACGACCGCGAGATCCTTGTAACATTCTTCTCCTAAATTTATGACTGTGTCTCGGGTTCCGTGTCGGATTTCAAACCTTAGCCATCGTCTGTCCTGAAAATACCGATTTCGTCCCATTTTTGTCGGGTGGTACGAAAATCGCCCGAAAAGTTCAGATGAAATCGAGGACCGCGAGATCCTTGTAGCATTCTTCTCCTAAATTTATGATTGTGTCTCGGGTTCCGTGTCAGATTTCAAATCCTAGCCATCGTCTGGCCCAAAAATACCGATTTCGGCCCATTTTTGTCGGGTGGTACGAAAATCGCCCGAAAAGTCCAGATGAAATCGACGACCACGAGATCCTTGTGGCATTCTTCTCCAAAATTTATGACTGTCTCTTGGGTTCCGTGTCGGATTTCAAACCCTAGCCATCGTCTGGCCCGAAAATACCGATTTCGGCCCATTTTTGTCGGGTGGTACGAAAATCGCCCGAAAAGTGCAGATGAAATCGACGACCGCGAGATCCTTATAGCATTCTTCTCCTCAATTTATGACTGTGTCTAGGGTTCCGTTTCGGATTTCAAACCCTAGCCATCGTCTGGCCCGAAAATACCGATTTCGGCCCATTTTTGTCGGGTGGTACGAAAATTGCCCGAAAAGTCCAGATGAAATCGAGGACCGCGAGATCCTTGTAGCATTCTTCTCCTAAATTTATGACTGTGTCTCGGGTTCCGTGTCAGATTTCAAACCCTAGCCATCGTCTGGCCCGAAAATACCGATTTCGGCCCATTTTTGTCGGGTGGTACGAAAATCGCCCAAAAAGTGCAGATGAAATCGACGACCGCGAGATCCTTGTAGCATTCTTCTCCTCAATTTATGACTGTGTCTCGGGTTCCGTGTCGGATTTCAAACCCTAGCCATCGTCTGGCCCGAAAATACCGATTTCGGCCCATTTTTGTCGGGTGGTACGAAAATCGCCCGAAAAGTGCAGATAAAATCGACTACCGCGAGATCCTTGTAGCATTCTTCTCCTAAATTTATGACTGTGTCTCGGGTTCCGTGTCGGATTACAAACCCTAGCCTTCGTCTGGCCCGAAAATACCGATTTCGGCCCATTTTTGTCGGGTGGTACGAAAATCGCCCGAAAAGTGCAGATGAAATCGACGACCGCGAGATCCTTATAGCATTCTTCTCCTCAATTTATGACTGTGTCTAGGGTTCCGTGTCGGATTTCAAACCCTAGCCATCGTCTGGCCCGAAAATACCGATTTCGGCCCATTTTTGTCGGGTGGTACGAAAATCGCCCGAAAAGTGCAGATGAAATCGACGACCGCGAGATTCTTGTAGCGTTCTTCTCCTAAATTTATGACTGTGTCTCGGGTTCCGTGTCGGATTTCAAACCCTAGCCATCTTTTGGCCCGAAAATACAAATTTCGGCACATTTTTGTCGGGTGGTACGAAAACCGCTTGAAAAGTCCAGATGAAATCGACGACCGCGAGATCCTTGTAGCATTCTTCTCCTAAATTTATGATTGTGTCTCAGGTTCCGTGTCAGATTTCAAACCCTAGCCATCGCCTGGCCCGAAAATACCGATTTCGGCCCATTTTTGTCGGGTGGTACGAAAATCGCCCGAAAAGTCCAGATGAAATCGACGACCGCGAGATCCTTGTAGCATTCTTCTCCTAAATTTAGGACTGTGTCTCGGGTTCCGTGTCGGATTTCGAACCCTAGCCATCGTCTGGCCCGAAAATACTAATTTCGGCCCATTTTTGTCGGGTGGTACGAAAATTGCCCGAAAAGTGCTGATGAAATCGAAGTCCGCGAGATCCTTGTAGCATTCTTCTCCTAAATTTATGATTGTGTCTCAGGTTCCTTGTCAGATTTCAAACCCTAGCCATCGCCTGGCCCGAAAATACCAATTTCGGCCCATTTTTGTCGGGTGGTACGAAAATCGCCCGAAAAGTCCA
The DNA here is from genome assembly GCA_037974735.1 of Cicer chorassanicum. Lineage (NCBI taxonomy): Eukaryota > Viridiplantae > Streptophyta > Magnoliopsida > Fabales > Fabaceae > Cicer > Cicer chorassanicum. The sequence continues at coordinate 74,227 of JBBPBP010000851.1, read as the reverse complement.
GATGAAATCGACGACCGCGAGATCCTTGTGGCATTCTTCTCCAAAATTTATGACTGTGTCTCGGGTTCCGTGTCGGATTTCAAATCCTAGCCATCGTCTGGCCCGAAAATACCGATTTCGGCCCATTTTTGTCTCGTGGTACGAAAATCGCCCGAAAAGTCCAGATGAAATCACCGACCGCGAGATCCTTGTAGCATTCTTCTCTTAAATTTATGACTGTGTCTCGGGTTCCGTGTCGGATTTCGAACCCTAGCCATCGTCTGGCCCGAAAATACTAATTTCGGCCCATTTTTGTCGGGTGGTACGAAAATTGCCCGAAAAGTGCTGATGAAATCGAAGTCCGCGAGATCCTTGTAGCATTCTTCTCCTAAATTTATGACTGTGTCTCAGGTTCCTTGTCAGATTTCAAACCCTAGCCATCGCCTGGCCCGAAAATACCAATTTCGGCCCATTTTTGTCGGGTGGTACGAAAATCGCCCGAAAAGTCCAGATGAAATCGACGACCGCGAGATCCTTGTGGCATTCTTCTCCAAAATTTATGACTGTGTCTCGGGTTCCGTGTCGGATTTCAAATCCTAGCCATCGTCTGGCCCGAAAATACCGATTTCGGCCCGTTTTTGTCAGGTGGTACGAAAATCGCCCGAAAAGTGCAGATGAATTCGACGACCGCGAGATCCTTGTAGCATTCTTCTCCTAAATTTATGACTGTGTCTCAGGTTCCGTGTAAGATTTCAAACCCTAGCCATCGCCTGGCCCGAAAATACCAATTTCGGCCCATTTTTGTCGGGTGGTACGAAAATCGCCCGAAAAGTCCAGATGAAATCGACGACCGCGAGATCCTTGTGGCATTCTTCTCATAAATTTATGACTGTGTCTCGGGTTCCGTGTCGGATTTCAAACCCTAGCCATCGTCTGGCCCGAAAATACCAATTTTGACCCATTTTTGTCGGGTGGTACGAAAATCGCCCGAAAAGTCCAGATGAAATCACCGACCGCGAGATCCTTGTAGCATTCTTCTCTTAAATTTATGACTGTGTCTCGGGTTCCGTGTCGGATTTCAAATCCTAGCCATCGTCTGGCCCGAAAATACCGATTTCGGCTAATTTTTGTCGGGTGGTAAGAAAATCGCCCGAAAAGTGCAGATGAAATCGACGACCGCGAGATCCTTGTAGCATTCTTCTCCTAAATTTATGACTGTGTCTCGGGTTCCGTGTCGGATTTCAAACCCTAGCCATCGTCTGGCGCGAAAATACTTATTTCGGCCCATTTTTGTCGGGTGGTACGAAAATCGCCCAAAAAGTGCAGATGAAATCGACGACCGCGAGATCCTTGTAGCATTCTTCTCCTAAATTTATGACTGTGTCTCAGGTTCCGTGTCAGATTTCAAACCCTAGCCATCGCCTGGCCCGAAAATATTGATTTCGGCCTATTTTTGTCGGGTGGTACGAAAATCGCCCGAAAAGTGCAGATGAAATCGACGACCGCGAGATCCTTGTAACATTCTTCTCCTAAATTTATGACTGTGTCTCGGGTTCCGTGTCGGATTTCAAACCTTAGCCATCGTCTGTCCTGAAAATACCGATTTCGTCCCATTTTTGTCGGGTGGTACGAAAATCGCCCGAAAAGTTCAGATGAAATCGAGGACCGCGAGATCCTTGTAGCATTCTTCTCCTAAATTTATGATTGTGTCTCGGGTTCCGTGTCAGATTTCAAATCCTAGCCATCGTCTGGCCCAAAAATACCGATTTCGGCCCATTTTTGTCGGGTGGTACGAAAATCGCCCGAAAAGTCCAGATGAAATCGACGACCACGAGATCCTTGTGGCATTCTTCTCCAAAATTTATGACTGTCTCTTGGGTTCCGTGTCGGATTTCAAACCCTAGCCATCGTCTGGCCCGAAAATACCGATTTCGGCCCATTTTTGTCGGGTGGTACGAAAATCGCCCGAAAAGTGCAGATGAAATCGACGACCGCGAGATCCTTATAGCATTCTTCTCCTCAATTTATGACTGTGTCTAGGGTTCCGTTTCGGATTTCAAACCCTAGCCATCGTCTGGCCCGAAAATACCGATTTCGGCCCATTTTTGTCGGGTGGTACGAAAATTGCCCGAAAAGTCCAGATGAAATCGAGGACCGCGAGATCCTTGTAGCATTCTTCTCCTAAATTTATGACTGTGTCTCGGGTTCCGTGTCAGATTTCAAACCCTAGCCATCGTCTGGCCCGAAAATACCGATTTCGGCCCATTTTTGTCGGGTGGTACGAAAATCGCCCAAAAAGTGCAGATGAAATCGACGACCGCGAGATCCTTGTAGCATTCTTCTCCAAAATTTATGACTGTGTCTCGGGTTCCGTGTCGGATTTCAAACCCTAGCCATCGTCTGGCCCGAAAATACCGATTTCGGCCAATTTTTGTCGGGTGGTACGAAAATCGCCCGAAAAGTCCAGATGAAATCGACGACCGCGAGATCCTTGTAGCATTCTTCTCCTAAATTTATGACTGTGTCTCGGGTTCCGTGTCGGATTTCAAACCCTAGCCATCGTCTGGCGCGAAAATACTTATTTCGGCCCATTTTTCTCGGGTGGTACGAAAATCGCACGAAAAGTCCAGATGAAATCGACGACCACGAGATCCTTGTGGCATTCTTCTCCAAAATTTATGACTGTGTCTTGGGTTCCGTGTCGGATTTCAAACCCTAGCCATCGTCTGGCCCGAAAATACCAATTTCGGCCCATTTTTGTCGTGTGGTACGAAAATTGCCCGAAAAGTGCAGATGAAATCGACGACCGCGAGATCCTTATAGCATTCTTCTCTTAAATTTATGACTGTGTCTCGGGTTCCATGTCGGATTTCAAACCCTTGCCATCGTCTGGCCCAAAAATACCGATTTCGGCCCATTTTTGTAGGGTGGTACGAAAATCGCCGAAAAGTGCAGATGAAATCGACGACCGCAGGATCCCTGTAGCATTCTTCTCCTAAATTTATGAC
>JBBPBP010000851.1:41625-70740 GCA_037974735.1 Cicer chorassanicum | reverse complement strand
AGGGATCCCGCGGTCGTCGATTTCATCTGCACTTTTCGGGCGATTTTCGTACCACCCGACAAAAATGGGCCGAAATCGGTATTTTCGGGGCACACGATGGCTAGGATTTGAAATCCGACACGGAACCCTAGACACAGTCATAAATTGAGGAGAACAATGCTATAAGGATCTCGCGGTCGTCGATTTCATCTGCACTTTTCGGGCGATTTTCGTACCACCCGAAAAAAATGGGCCGACGATGGCTAGGGTTTGAAATCCGACACGGAACCCGACACACAGTCATAAATTTAGGAGAAGAATGCTACAGGGATCTCGCGGTCGTCGATTTCATCTGCACTTTTCGGGCGATTTTCGTACCACACGACAAAAATGGGCCGAAATCGGTATTTTCGGGGCACACGATGGCTATGATTTGAAATCCGACACGGAACCCGAGACACAGTCATAAATTTATGAGAAGAATGCTACAAGGATCTCGCGATCGTCGATTTCATCTGGACTTTTCGGGCGATTTTTGTACCACCCGGCAAAAATGGGCCGAAATCGGTATTTTCTGGCCAGACGATGGCTAGGGTTTGAAATCCGACACGGAACCCTAGACACAGTCATAAATTGAGGAGAAGAATGCTATAAGGATCACGCGGTCGTCGATTTCATCTGCACTTTTCGGGCGATTTTCGTACCACCCGACAAAAATGGGCCGAAATTGGTATTTTCGGACCAGACGATGGCTAGGGTTTGAAATCCGACACGGAACCCGAGACACAGTCATAAATTTATGAGAAGAATGCTACAAGGATCTCGCGGTCGTCGATTTCATCTGGACTTTTCGGGCGATTTTCGTACCACCGGACAAAAATGGGCCGATATCTGTATTTTTGGGCCAGACGATGGCAAGGGTTTAAAATCCGACACAGAACCCGAGACACAGTCATAAATTTAAGAGAAGAAAGCTACAAGGATCTCGCGATCGTCGATTTCATCTGGACTTTTCGGGCGATTTTTGTACCACCCGGCAAAAATGGGCCGAAATCGGTATTTTCGGGCCAGACGATGGCTAGGGTTTGAAATCCGACACGGAACCCTAGACACAGTCATAAATTGAGGAGAAGAATGCTATAAGGATCACGCGGTCGTCGATTTCATCTGCACTTTTCGGGCGATTTTCGTATCACCCGACAAAAATGGGCCGAAATTGGTATTTTCGGGCCAGACGATGGCTAGGGTTTGAAATCCGACAAGGAACCCGAGACACAGTCATAAATTTATGAGAAGAATGCTACAAGGATCTCGCGGTCGTCGATTTCATCTGGACTTTTCGGGCGATTTTCGTACCACCGGACAAAAATGGGCCGATATCGGTATTTTTGGGCCAGACGATGGCTAGGATTTGAAATTTGACACGGAACCGGAGACACAATCATAAATTTAGGAGAAGAATGCTACAAGGATCTCGCGGTCCTCGATTTCATCTGAACTTTTCGGGCGATTTTCGTACCACCCGACAAAAATGGGCCGAAATCGGTATTTTCAGGACAGACGATTGCTAGGGTTTGAAATCCGAGACGGAACCCGAGACACAGTCATAAATTTAGGAGAAGAATGCTACAGGGATCCCGCGGTCGTCGATTTCATCTGCACTTTTCGGGCGATTTTCGTACCACCCGACAAAAATGGGCCGATATCGGTATTTTTGGGCCAGACGATGGCTAGGATTTGAAATCTGACACGGAACCCGAGACACAATCATAAATTTAGGAGAAGAATGCTACAAGGATCTCGCGGTCCTCAATTTCATCTGAACTTTTCGGGCGATTTTCGTACCACCCGACAAAAATGGGCCGAAATCGGTATTTTCAGGACAAACGATTGCTAGGGTTTGAAATCCGAGACGGAACCCGAGACACAGTCATAAATTTAGGAGAAGAATGCTATAGGGATCCCGCGGTCGTCGATTTAATCTGCACTTTTCGGGCGATTTTCGTACCACCCGACAAAAATGGGCCGAAATCGGTATTTTCGGGGCACACGATGGCTAGGATTTGAAATCCGACACGGAACCCTAGACACAGTCATAAATTGAGGAGAAGAATGCTATAAGGATCTCGCGGTCGTCGATTTCATCTGCACTTTTCGGGCAATTTTCGTACCACCCGAAAAAAATGGGCCGACGATGGCTAGGGTTTGAAATCCGACACGGAACCCGAGACACAGTCATAAATTTAAGAGAAGAATGCTACAAGGATCTCGCGGTCGTCGATTTCATCTGGACTTTTGGGGCGATTTTCGTACCACCCGACAAAAATGGGCCGAAATCGGTATTTTTGGGCCAGACGATGGCTAGGATTTGAAATCTGACACGGAACCCGAGACACAATCATAAATTTAGGAGAAGAATGCTACAAGGATCTCGCGGTCCTCGATTTCATCTGAACTTTTCGGGCGATTTTCGTACCACCCGACAAAAATGGGCCGAAAACGGTATTTTCAGGACAGACGATTGCTAGGGTTTGAAATCCGAGACGGAACCCGAGACACAGTCATAAATTTAGGAGAAGAATGCTACAGGGAACCCGCGGTCGTCGATTTCATCTGCACTTTTCGGGCGATTTTCGTACCACCCGACAAAAATGGGCCGAAATCGGTATTTTCGGGCCAGACGATAGCAAGGGTTTAAAATCCGACACGGAACCCGAGACACAGTCATAAATTTAAGAGAAGAAAGCTACAAGGATCTCGCGGTCGGTGATTTCATCTGGACTTTTCGGGCAATTTTCGTACCACCCGACAAAAATGGGCCGAAATTGGTATTTTCGGGCCAGACGATGGCTAGGGTTTGAAATCCGACACGGAACCCGAGACACAGTCATAAATTTATGAGAAGAATGCTACAAGGATCTCGCGGTCGTCGATTTCATCTGGACTTTTCGGGCGATTTTCGTACCACCCGACAAAAATGGGCCGATATCGGTATTTTTGGGCCAGACGATGGCTAGGATTTGAAATCTGACACGGAACCCGAGACACAATCATAAATTTAGGAGAAGAATGCTACAAGGATCTCGCGGTCCTCGATTTCATCTGAACTTTTCGGGCGATTTTCGTACCACCCGACAAAAATGGGCCGAAATCGGTATTTTCAGGACAGACGATTGCTAGGGTTTGAAATCCGAGACGGAACCCGAGACACAGTCATAAATTTAGGAGAAGAATGCTACAGGGATCCCGCGGTCGTCGATTTCATCTGCACTTTTCGGGCGATTTTCGTACCACCCGACAAAAATGGGCCGAAATCGGTATTTTCGGGGCACACGATGGCTAGGATTTGAAATCCGACACGGAACCCTAGACACAGTCATAAATTGAGGAGAAGAATGCTATAAGGATCTCGCGGTTGTCGATTTCAGCTGCACTTTTCGGGCGATTTTCGTACCACCCGAAAAAAATGGGCCGAAATCGGTATTTTCGGGCCAGACGATGGCTAGGGTTTGAAATCCGACACGGAACCCGAGACACAGTCATAAATTTAGGAGAAGAATGCTACAAGGATCTCGCGGTCGTCGATTTCATCTGCACTTTTCGGGCGATTTTTGTACCACCCGACAAAAATGGGCCGAAATCCGTATTTTCGGCCCATTTCGATGGCTAGGGTTTGAAATCCGACACGGAACCCGAGACACAGTCATAAATTTTGGAGAAGAATGCCACAAGGATCTCGCGGTCGTCGATTTCATCTGGACTTTTCGGGCGATTTTCGTACCACCCGACAAAAATGGGCCGAAATTGGTATTTTCGGGCCAGGCGATGGCTAGGGTTTGAAATCTTACACGGAACCTGAGACACAGTCATAAATTTAGGAGAAGAATGCTACAAGGATCCCGCGGTCGTCGAATTCATCTGCACTTTTCGGGCGATTTTCGTACCACCTGACAAAAACGGGCCGAAATCGGTATTTTCGGGCCAGACGATGGCTAGGATTTGAAATCCGACACGGAACCTGAGACACAGTCATAAATTAAAGAGAAGAATGCTACAAGGATCTCGCGGTTGGTGATTTCATATGGACTTTTCGGGCGATTTTCGTACCACTCGACAAAAACGGGCCGAAATCGGTATTTTCGGGCCACACGATGGCTAGGATTTGAAATCCGACACGGAACCTGAGACACAGTCATAAATTTAAGAGAAGAATGCCACAAGGATCTCGCGGTCGTCGATTTCATCTGGACTTTTCAGGCGATTTTCGTACCACCCGACAAAAATGGGCCGAAATTGGTATTTTCGGGCCAGGCGATGGCTAGGGTTTGAAATCTGACAAGGAACCTGAGACACAATCATAAATTTAGGAGAAGAATGCTACAAGGATCTCGCGGACTTCGATTTCATCAGCACTTTTCGGGCAATTTTCGTACCACCCGACAAAAATGGGCCGAAATTAGTATTTTCGGGCCAGACGATGGCTAGGGTTTGAAATCCGACACGGAACCCGAGACACAGTCATAAATTTAGGAGAAGAATGCTACAAGGATCTCGCGGTCGTCGATTTCATCTGGACTTTTTGGGCGATTTTCGTACCACCCGACAAAAATAGGCCGAAATTTGTATTTTCGGGCCAGACGATGGCTACGGTTTTAAATCCGACACGGAACCCGAGACACAGTCATAAATTTAAGAGAAGAATGCTACAAGGATCTCGCGGTCGGTTATTTCATCTGGACTTTTCGGGCGATTTTCGTACCACCCGACAAAAATGGGCCGAAATCGGTATTTTCGGGCCACATGATGGCTAGAATTTGAAATCTGACACGGAACCCGAGACACAGTCATAAATTTATGAGAAGAATGCTACAAGGATCTCGCGATCGTCGATTTCATCTGGACTTTTCGGGTGATTTTCGTACCACCAGAAAAAAATGGGCCGAAATCGGAATTTTCGGGCCAGACGATGGCTAGGGTTTGAAATCCGACACGAAACCCAAGGCGCAGTCATAAATTTAGGAGAAGAATGCTATAAGGATCTCGCGGTCGTCGATTTCATCTACACTTTTCGGGCGATTTTCGTACCACGAGACAAAAATGGGCCGAAATCGGTATTTTCGGGCCAGACGATGGCTAGGGTTTGAAATCCGACACGGAACCCGAGACACAGTCATAAATTTTGGAGAAGAATGCCACAAGGATCTCGCGGTCGTCGATTTCATCTAGACTTTTCGGGCGATTTTCGTACCACCCGACAAAAATGGGCCGAAATTGGTATTTTCGGGCCAGGCGATGGCTAGAGTTTGAAATCTTACACGGAACCTGAGACACAGTCATAAATTTAGGAGAAGAATGCTATAAGGATCTCGCGGTCGTCGAATTCATCTGCACTTTTCGGGCGATTTTCGTACCACCCGACAAAAACGGGCCGAAATCGGTATTTTCGGGCCAGACGATGGCTAGGATTTGAAATCCGACACGGAACCTAAGACACAGTCATAAATTTAATAGAAGAATGCTACAAGGATCTCGCGGTTGGTGATTTCATCTGGACTTTTCGGGCGATTTTCGTACCACTCGACAAAAATGGGCCGAAATTGGTATTTTCGGGCCAGACGATGGCTAGGGTTTGAAATCCGACACGAAACCCGAGACGCAGTCATAAATTTAGGAGAAGAATGCTATAAGGATCTCGCGGTCGTCGATTTCATCTGCACTTTTCGGGCAATTTTCGTACCACGAGACAAAAATGGGCCGAAATCGGTATTTTCGGGCCAGACGATGGCTAGGGTTTGAAATCCGACACGGAACCCGAGACACAGTCATAAATTTTGGAGAAGAATGCCACAAGGATCTCGCGGTCGTCGATTTCACTGGACTTTTCGGGCGATTTTCGTACCACCCGACAAAAATGGGCCGAAATTGGTATTTTCGGGCCAGGCGATGGCTAGGGTTTGAAATCTTACACGGAACCTGAGACACAGTCATAAATTTAGGAGAAGAATGCTACAAGGATCCCGCGGTCGTCGAATTCATCTGCACTTTTCGGGCGATTTTCGTACCACCTGACAAAAACGGGCCGAAATCGGTATTTTCGGGCCAGACGATGGCTAGGATTTGAAATCCGACACGGAACCTGAGACACAGTCATAAATTAAAGAGAAGAATGCTACAAGGATCTCGCGGTTGGTGATTTCATATGGACTTTTCGGGCGATTTTCGTACCACTCGACAAAAACGGGCCGAAATCGGTATTTTCGGGCCACACGATGGCTAGGATTTGAAATCCGACACGGAACCTGAGACACAGTCATAAATTTAAGAGAAGAATGCCACAAGGATCTCGCGGTCGTCGATTTCATCTGGACTTTTCAGGCGATTTTCGTACCACCCGACAAAAATGGGCCGAAATTGGTATTTTCGGGCCAGGCGATGGCTAGGGTTTGAAATCTGACAAGGAACCTGAGACACAATCATAAATTTAGGAGAAGAATGCTACAAGGATCTCGCGGACTTCGATTTCATCAGCACTTTTCGGGCAATTTTCGTACCACCCGACAAAAATGGGCCGAAATTAGTATTTTCGGGCCAGACGATGGCTAGGGTTTGAAATCCGACACGGAACCCGAGACACAGTCATAAATTTAGGAGAAGAATGCTACAAGGATCTCGCGGTCGTCGATTTCATCTGGACTTTTTGGGCGATTTTCGTACCACCCGACAAAAATAGGCCGAAATTTGTATTTTCGGGCCAGACGATGGCTACGGTTTTAAATCCGACACGGAACCCGAGACACAGTCATAAATTTAAGAGAAGAATGCTACAAGGATCTCGCGGTCGGTTATTTCATCTGGACTTTTCGGGCGATTTTCGTACCACCCGACAAAAATGGGCCGAAATCGGTATTTTCGGGCCACATGATGGCTAGAATTTGAAATCTGACACGGAACCCGAGACACAGTCATAAATTTATGAGAAGAATGCTACAAGGATCTCGCGATCGTCGATTTCATCTGGACTTTTCGGGTGATTTTCGTACCACCAGAAAAAAATGGGCCGAAATCGGAATTTTCGGGCCAGACGATGGCTAGGGTTTGAAATCCGACACGAAACCCAAGGCGCAGTCATAAATTTAGGAGAAGAATGCTATAAGGATCTCGCGGTCGTCGATTTCATCTACACTTTTCGGGCGATTTTCGTACCACGAGACAAAAATGGGCCGAAATCGGTATTTTCGGGCCAGACGATGGCTAGGGTTTGAAATCCGACACGGAACCCGAGACACAGTCATAAATTTTGGAGAAGAATGCCACAAGGATCTCGCGGTCGTCGATTTCATCTGGACTTTTCGGGCGATTTTCGTACCACCCGACAAAAATGGGCAGAAATTGGTATTTTCAGGCCAGGCGATGGATAGGGTTTGAAATCTTACACGGAACCTGAGACACAGTCATAAATTTAGGAGAAGAATCCTACAAGGATCTCGCGGTCGTCGAATTCATCTGCACTTTTCGAGCGATTTTCGTACCACTCGACAAAAACGGGCCGAAATCGGTATTTTCGGGCCACACGATGGCTAGGATTTGAAATCCGACACGGAACCTGAGACACAGTCATAAATTTAAGAGAAGAATGCTACAAGGATCTCGCGGTTGGTGATTTCATATGGACTTTTCGGGCGATTTTCGTACCACTCGACAAAAATGGGCCGAAATTGGTATTTTCGGGCCACACGATGGCTAGGGTTTGAAATCCGACACGGAACCCGAGACACAGTCATAAATTTTGGAGAAGAATGCCACAAGGATCTCGCGGTCGTCGATTTCATCTGGACTTTTCTGGCGATTTTCGTACCACCCGACAAAAATGGGCCGAAATTGGTATTTTCGGGCCAGGCGATGGCTAGGGTTTGAAATCTGACAAGGAACCTGAGACACAATCATAAATTTAGGAGAAGAATGCTACAAGGATCTCGCGGACTTCGATTTCATCAGCACTTTTCGGGCAATTTTCGTACCACCCGACAAAAATGGGCCGAAATTAGTATTTTCGGGCCAGACGATGGCTAGGGTTTGAAATCCGACACGGAACCCGAGACACAGTCATAAATTTAGGAGAAGAATGCTACAAGGATCTCGCGGTCGTCGATTTCATCTGGACTTTTTGGGCGATTTTCGTACCACCCGACAAAAATAGGCCGAAATTTGTATTTTCGGGCCAGACGATGGCTACGGTTTTAAATCCGACACGGAACCCGAGACACAGTCATAAATTTAAGAGAAGAATGCTACAAGGATCTCGCGGTCGGTTATTTCATCTGGACTTTTCGGGCGATTTTCGTACCACCCGACAAAAATGGGCCGAAATCGGTATTTTCGGGCCAGACGATGGCTAGGGTTTGAAATCCGACACGGAACCCGAGACACAGTCATAAATTTAGGAGAAGAATGCTACAAGGATCTCGCGGTCGGCGATTTCATCTGGACTTTTCGGGCGATTTTCGTACCACCCGACAAAAATGGGCCGAAATCGGTATTTTCGGGCCAGACGATGGCTAGGGTTTGAAATCCGACACGGAACCCGAGACACAGTCATAAATTAAAGAGAAGAATGCTACAAGGATCTCGCGGTCGTCGATTTCATCTGCACTTTTCGGGCGATTTTCGTACCACCCGACAAAAATGGGCCGAAATCGGTATTTTCGGGCCAGACGATGGCTAGGGTTTGAAATCCGACACGGAACCCGAGACACAGTCACAAATTTAAGAGAAGAATGCTACAAGGATCTCGCGGTCGGTGATTTCATCTGGACTTTTCGGGCGATTTTCGTACCACCCGACAAAAATGGGCCGAAATTGGTATTTTCGGGCCAGACGATGGCTAGGGTTTGAAATCCGACACGGAACCCGAGACACAATCATAAATTTAGGAGAAGAATGCTACAAGGATCTCGCGGTCCTCGATTTCATCTGAACTTTTCGGGCGATTTTCTTACCACCCGACAAAAATGGGCCGAAATCGGTATTTTCAGGACAGACGATTGCTAGGGTTTGAAATCCGACACGGAACCCGAGACACAGTCATAAATTTAGGAGAAGAATGCTACAGGGATCCCGCGGTCGTCGATTTCATCTGCACTTTTCGGGCGATTTTCGTACCACCCGACAAAAATGGGCTGAAATTGGTATTTTCGGGCCAGACGATGGCTAGGGTTTGAAATCCGACACGGAACCCGAGACACAGTCATAAATTTATGAGAAGAATGCTCCAAGGATCTCGCGGTCGTCGATTTCATCTGGACTTTTCGGGCGATTTTCGTACCACCCGACAAAAATGGGCCAAAATCGGTATTTTTGGGCCAGACGATGGCTAGGATTTGAAATCTGACACGGAACCCGAGACACAATCATAAATTTAGGAGAAGAATGCTACAAGGATCTCGCGGTCCTCGATTTCATCTGCACTTTTCGGGCGAATTTCGTACCACCCGACAAAAATGGGCCGAAATCGGTATTTTCAGGACAGACGATTGCTAGGGTTTGAAATCCGACACGGAACCCGAGACACAGTCATAAATTTATGAGAAGAATGCTACAAGGATCTCGCGATCGTCGATTTCATCTGGACTTTTCGGGCGATTTTTGTACCACCCGGCAAAAATGGGCCGAAATCGGTATTTTCGGGCCAGGCGATGGCTAGGGTTTGAAATCTGACACGGAACCTGAGATACAATCATAAATTTAGGAGAAGAATGCTACAAGGATCTCCCGGTCGTCGATTTCATCTGCACTTTTCGGGCGAATTTCGTACCACCCGACAAAAATGGGCCGAAATCGGTATTTTCGGGCCAGACGAAGGCTAGGGTTTGATATCCGACACGGAACCCGAGACACAGTCATAAATTTAAGAGAAGAATGCTACAAGGATCTCGCGGTCGGTGATTTCATCTCGACTTTTTGGGCGATTTTCGTACCACCCGACAAAAACGGGCCGAAATTTGTATTTTCGGGCCAGACGATGGCTACGGTTTTAAATCCGACACGGAACCCGAGACACAGTCATAAATTTATGAGAAGAATGCTACAAGGATCTCGCGGTCGGTTATTTCATCTGGACTTTTCGGGCGATTTTCGTACCACCCGACAAAAATGGGCCGAAATCGGTATTTTCGGGCCAGACGATGGCTAGAATTTGAAATCCGACACGGAACCCGAGACACATTCATAAATTTATGAGAAGAATGCTACAAGGATCTCGCGATCGTTGATTTCATCTGGACTTTTTGGGCGATTTTCGTACCACCGACGATGGCTACGGTTTGAAATCCGACACGGAACCCGAGACACAATCATAAATTTAGGAGAAGAATGCTACAAGGATCTCGCGGTCGTCGAATTCATCTGCACTTTTCGGGCGATTTTCGTACCACGAGACAAAAATGGGCCGAAATCGGTATTTTCGGGCCAGACGATGGCTAGGGTTTGAAATCCGACACGGAACCCGAGACACAGTCATAAATTTTGGAGAAGAATGCCACAAGGATCTCGCGGTCGTCGATTTCATCTGGACTTTTCGGGCGATTTTCGTACCACCCGACAAAAATGGGCCGAAATTGGTATTTTCGGGCCAGGCGATGGCTAGGGTTTGAAATCTTACACGGAACCTGAGACAAAGTCATAAATTTAGGAGAAGAATGCTACAAGGATCTCGCGGTCGTCGAATTCATCTGCACTTTTCGGGCGTCGTACCACCCGACAAAAACGAGCCGATATCGGTATTTTCGGGCCAGACGATGGCTAGGATTTGAAATCCGACACGGAACCTGAGACACAGTCATAAATTTAAGAGAAGAATGCTACAAGGATCTCGCGGTTGGTGATTTCATCTGGACTTTTCGGGGGATTTTCGTACCACTCGACAAAAATGGGCCGAAATTGGTATTTTCGGGCCAGACGATGGCTAGGGTTTGAAATCCGACACGGAACCCGAGACACAGTCATAAATTTAAGAGAAGAATGCTACAAGGATCTTGCGGTCGTCGATTTCATCTGGACTTTTCGGGCGATTTTCGTACCACCCGTCAAAAATGGGCCGAAATGGGTATTTTTAGGCCAGACGATGGCTAGGGTTTGAAATCCGACACGGAACCCGAGACACAGTCATAAATTTAGGAGAAGAATGCTACAAGGATCTCGCGGACTTCGATTTCATCAGCACTTTTCGGGCAATTTTCGTACCACCCGACAAAAATGGGCCGAAATTAGTATTTTCGGGCCAGACGATGGCTAGGGTTTGAAATCCGACACGGAACCCGAGACACAGTCATAAATTTATGAGAAGAATGCTACAAGGATCTCGCGATCGTCGATTTCATCTGGACTTTTCGGGCGATTTTCGCACCACCCGACAAAAATGGGCTGAAATTGGTATTTTCGGGACAGACGATGGCTAGGGTTTGAAATCCGACACGCAACCCGAGACACAGTCATAAATTTATGAGAAGAATGCTACAAGGATCTCGCGGTCTTCGATTTCATCTGGAATTTTCGGGCGATTTTCGTACCACCCGACAAAAATGGGTCGAAATCGGTATTTTTGGGCCAGACGATGGCTAGGATTTGAAATCTGACACGGAACCCGAGACACAATCATAAATTTAGGAGAAGAATGCTACAAGGATCTCGCGGTCCTCGATTTCATCTGAACTTTTCGGGCGATTTTCGTACCACCCGACAAAAATGGGCCGAAATCGGTATTTTCAGGACAAACGATTGCTAGGGTTTGAAATTTGACACGGAACCCGAGACACAGTCATAAATTTAGGAGAAGAATGCTGCAGGGATCCCGCGGTCGTCGATTTCATCTGCACTTTTCGGGCGATTTTCGTACCACCCGACAAAAATGGGCCGAAATCGGTATTTTCGGGCCAGACGATGGCAAGGGTTTAAAATCCGACACGGAACCCGAGACACAGTCATAAATTTAAGAGAAGAATGCTACAAGGATCTCGCGGTCGGTGATTTCATCTGGACTTTTCGGGCGATTTTCGTACCACCCGAAAAAAATGGGCCGAAATCGGTATTTTCGGGCCAGACGATGGCTAGGGTTTGAAATCCGACACGGAACCCGAGACACAGTCATAAATTTATGAGAAGAATGCTACAAGGATCTCGCGATCGTCGATTTCATCTGGACTTTTCGGGCGATTTTTGTACCACCCGGCAAAAATGGGCCGAAATCGGTATTTTCGGGCCAGGCGATGGCTAGGGTTTGAAATCTGACACGGAACCTGAGATACAATCATAAATTTAGGAGAAGAATGCTACAAGGATCTCCCGGTCGTCGATTTCATCTGCACTTTTCGGGCGAATTTCGTACCACCCGACAAAAATGGGCCGAAATCGGTATTTTCGGGCCAGACGAAGGCTAGGGTTTGATATCCGACACGGAACCCGAGACACAGTCATAAATTTAAGAGAAGAATGCTACAAGGATCTCGCGGTCGGTGATTTCATCTCGACTTTTTGGGCGATTTTCGTACCACCCGACAAAAACGGGCCGAAATTTGTATTTTCGGGCCAGACGATGGCTACGGTTTTAAATCCGACACGGAACCCGAGACACAGTCATAAATTTATGAGAAGAATGCTACAAGGATCTCGCGGTCGGTTATTTCATCTGGACTTTTCGGGCGATTTTCGTACCACCCGACAAAAATGGGCCGAAATCGGTATTTTCGGGCCAGACGATGGCTAGAATTTGAAATCCGACACGGAACCCGAGACACATTCATAAATTTATGAGAAGAATGCTACAAGGATCTCGCGATCGTTGATTTCATCTGGACTTTTTGGGCGATTTTCGTACCACCGACGATGGCTACGGTTTGAAATCCGACACGGAACCCGAGACACAATCATAAATTTAGGAGAAGAATGCTACAAGGATCTCGCGGTCGTCGAATTCATCTGCACTTTTCGGGCGATTTTCGTACCACGAGACAAAAATGGGCCGAAATCGGTATTTTCGGGCCAGACGATGGCTAGGGTTTGAAATCCGACACGGAACCCGAGACACAGTCATAAATTTTGGAGAAGAATGCCACAAGGATCTCGCGGTCGTCGATTTCATCTGGACTTTTCGGGCGATTTTCGTACCACCCGACAAAAATGGGCAGAAATTGGTATTTTCAGGCCAGGCGATGGATAGGGTTTGAAATCTTACACGGAACCTGAGACACAGTCATAAATTTAGGAGAAGAATCCTACAAGGATCTCGCGGTCGTCGAATTCATCTGCACTTTTCGAGCGATTTTCGTACCACTCGACAAAAACGGGCCGAAATCGGTATTTTCGGGCCACACGATGGCTAGGATTTGAAATCCGACACGGAACCTGAGACACAGTCATAAATTTAAGAGAAGAATGCTACAAGGATCTCGCGGTTGGTGATTTCATATGGACTTTTCGGGCGATTTTCGTACCACTCGACAAAAACGGGCCGAAATCGGTATTTTCGGGCCACACGATGGCTAGGATTTGAAATCCGACACGGAACCTGAGACACAGTCATAAATTTAAGAGAAGAATGCCACAAGGATCTCGCGGTCGTCGATTTCATCTGGACTTTTCAGGCGATTTTCGTACCACCCGACAAAAATGGGCCGAAATTGGTATTTTCGGGCCAGGCGATGGCTAGGGTTTGAAATCTGACAAGGAACCTGAGACACAATCATAAATTTAGGAGAAGAATGCTACAAGGATCTCGCGGACTTCGATTTCATCAGCACTTTTCGGGCAATTTTCGTACCACCCGACAAAAATGGGCCGAAATTAGTATTTTCGGGCCAGACGATGGCTAGGGTTTGAAATCCGACACGGAACCCGAGACACAGTCATAAATTTAGGAGAAGAATGCTACAAGGATCTCGCGGTCGTCGATTTCATCTGGACTTTTTGGGCGATTTTCGTACCACCCGACAAAAATAGGCCGAAATTTGTATTTTCGGGCCAGACGATGGCTACGGTTTTAAATCCGACACGGAACCCGAGACACAGTCATAAATTTAAGAGAAGAATGCTACAAGGATCTCGCGGTCGGTTATTTCATCTGGACTTTTCGGGCGATTTTCGTACCACCCGACAAAAATGGGCCGAAATCGGTATTTTCGGGCCAGACGATGGCTAGGGTTTGAAATCCGACACGGAACCCGAGACACAGTCATAAATTTTGGAGAAGAATGCCACAAGGATCTCGCGGTCATCGATTTCATCTAGAATTTTCGGGCGACTTTCGTACCACTCGACAAAAATGGGCCGAAATCGGTATTTTCGAGCCAGGCGATGGCTAGGGTTTGAAATCTGACACGGAACCTGAGACACAATCATAAATTTAGGAGAAGAATGCTACAAGGATCTCACAGTCGTCGATTTCATCTGGACTTTTCGGGTGATTTTCGTACCACCTGACAAAAATGTGCCGAAATTGGTATTTTCGGGCCAAAAGATGGCTAGGGTTTGAAATCCGACACGGAACTCGAGACACAGTCATAAATTTATGAGAAGAATGCTACAAGGATCTCGCGGTCGTCGATTTCATCTGGACTTTTCGGGCGATTTTCGTACCACCCGACAAAAATGGGCCGAAATCGGTATTTTCGGGCCAGACGATGGCTAGGGTTTGAAATCCGACACGGAACCTGAGACACAGTCATAAATTTAGGAGAAGAATGCTACAAGGATCTCGCGGTCGTCGAATTCATCTGCACTTTTCGGGCGATTTTCGTACCACCCGACAAAAATGGGCCGAAATCGGTATTTTCGGGCTAGACGATGGCTAGGATTTGAAATCCGACACGGAACCCGAGACACAGTCATAAATTTAAGAGAAGAATGCTACAACGATCTTGCGGTTGGTGATTTCATCTGGACTTTTCGGGTGATTTTCGTACCACTCGACAAAAATGGGCCGAAATTGGTATTTTCAGCCCAGACGATGGCTAGGGTTTGAAATCCGACACGGAACCCGAGACACAGTCATAAATTTAGGAGAAGAATGCTTCAAGGATCTTGCGGTCGTCGATTTCATCTGGACTATTCGGGCGATTTTCGTACCACCCGACAAAAATCGGCCGAAATCGGTATTTTCGGGCCAGACGATGGCTAGGGTTTGAAATCCGACATGGAACCCTAGACACAGTCATAAATTGAGGAGAAGAATGCTATAAGGATCTCGCGGTCGTCGATTTCATCTGCACTTTTCGGGCGATTTTCGTACCACCCGACAAAAATGGGCCGAAATCGGTATTTTCGGGCCAGGCGATGGCTAGGGTTTGAAATCCGACACGGAACGTAAGACACAATCATAAATTTAGGAGAAGAATGCTACAAGGATCTCCCGGACTTCGATTTCATCAGCACTTTTCGGGCAATTTTCGTACGACCCGACAAAAATGGGCCGAAATCGGTATTTTCGGGCCAGGCGATGGCTAGGGTTTGAAATCTGACACGGAACCTGAGACACAGTCATAAATTTAGGAGAATAATGCTACAAGGATCTCGCGGTCGTCGATTTCATCTGCACTTTTCGGGCGATTTTCGTACCACCCGACAAAAATGGGCCGAAATCGGTATTTTCGGGCAAGACAATGGCTAGGATTTGAAATCCGACACAGAACCCGAGACACAGTCATAAATTTAAGAGAAGAATGCTACAAGGATCTCGCGGTCGGTGATTTCATCTGGACTTTTCGGGCGATTTTTGTACCACCCGACAAAAATAGGCCGAAATTGGTATTTTCGGGCCAGACGATGGCTAGGGTTTGAAATCCGACATGGAACCCAAGACACAGTCATAAATTAAGGAGAAGAATGCTACATGGATCTCGCGGTCGTCGATTTCATCTGCACTTTTCGGGCGATTTTCGTACCACCCGACAAAAATGCGCCGAAATCGGTATTTTCGGGCCAGACGATGGCTAGGGTTTGAAATCCGACACGGAACCCGAGACACAGTCATAAATTTAAGAGAAGAATGCTACAAGGATCTCGCGATCGGTGATTTCATCTGGACTTTTTGGGCGATTTTCGTACCACCTGACAAAAATGGGCCGAAATCGGTATTTTCGTGCCAGGCGATGGCTAGGGTTTTAAATCTGACACGGAACCTGAGACACAGTCATAAATTTAGGAGAAGAATGCTACAAGGATCTCGCGTTCGTCGATTTCATCTGCACTTTTCGGGCGATTTTCGTACCACCCAACAAAAATGCGCAAAAATTAGTATTTTCGGGCCAGACGATGGCTAGGGTTTGAAATCCGACACGGAACCCGAGACACAGTCATAAATTTAGGAGAAGAATGCTTCAAGGATCTCGCGGTCGTCGATTTCATCTGCACTTTTCGGGCGATTTTCGTACCACCCGAAAAAAATGGGCCGAAATCGGTATTTTCAGGCAAGACAATGGCTAGGATTTGAAATCCGACACGGAACCCGAGACACAGTCATAAATTTAAGAGAAGAATGCTACAAGGATCTCGCGGTCGGTGATTTCATCTGGACTTTTCGGGCGATTTTCGTACCACCCGACAAAAATGGGCCGAAATCGGTATTTTCGGGCCAGGCGATGGCTAGGGTTTGAAATCTGACACGGAACCTGAGACACAATCATAAATTTAGGAGAAGAATGCTACAAGGATCTCGCGGTCATCGATTTCATCTGCTTTTTTCAGGCGATTTTCGTACCACCCGACAAAAATGGGCTGAAATCGGTATTTTAAGGCCAGACGATGGCTAGGGTTTGAAATCCGACATGGAACCTGAGACACAATCATAAATTGAGGAGAAGAATGCTATAAGGATCTCGCGGTCGTCGATTTCATCTGCACTTTTCGGGCGATTTTCGTACCACCCGACAAAAATGGGCCGAAATCGGTATTTTCGGGCCAGACGATGGCTAGGATTTGAAATCCGACACGGAACCCGAGACACAGTCATAAATTTAAGAGAAGAATGCTACAAGGATCTCGCAGTTGGTGATTTCATCTGGACTTTTCGTGCGATTTTCGTACCACCCGACAAAAATGGGCCGAAATTGGTATTTTCGGGCCAGACGATGGCTAGGGTTTGAAATCCGACACGGAACCCGAGACACAGTCATAAATTTTGGAGAAGAATGCCACAAGGATCTCGCGGTCGTCGATTTCATCTAGACTTTTCGGGCGATTTTCGTACCACCCGACAAAAATGGGCCGAAATTGGTATTTTCGGGCCAGGCGATGGCTAGAGTTTGAAATCTTACACGGAACCTGAGACACAGTCATAAATTTAGGAGAAGAATGCTATAAGGATCTCGCGGTCGTCGAATTCATCTGCACTTTTCGGGCGATTTTCGTACCACCCGACAAAAACGGGCCGAAATCGGTATTTTCGGGCCAGACGATGGCTAGGATTTGAAATCCGACACGGAACCTAAGACACAGTCATAAATTTAATAGAAGAATGCTACAAGGATCTCGCGGTTGGTGATTTCATCTGGACTTTTCGGGCGATTTTCGTACCACTCGACAAAAATGGGCCGAAATTGGTATTTTCGGGCCAGACGATGGCTAGGGTTTGAAATCCGACACGGAACCCGAGACACAGTCATAAATTTAAGAGAAGAATGCTACAAGGATCTTGCGGTTGGTGATTTCATCTGGACTTTTCGGGCGATTTTCGTACCACTCGACAAAAATGGGCCGAAATTGGTATTTTTAGGCCAGACGATGGCTAGGGTTTGAAATCCGACACGGAACCCGAGACACAGTCATAATATTAGGAGAAGAATGCTTCAAGGATCTTGCGGTCGTCGATTTCATCTGGACTATTCGGGCGATTTTCGTACCACCCGAAAAAAATGGGCCGAAATCGGTATTTTCGGGCCAAACGATGGCTAGTGTTTGAAATCCGACATGGAACCCGAGACACAATCATAAATTTTGGAGAAGAATGCCACAAGGATCTCGCGGTCGTCGATTTCATCTGGACTTTTCGGGCGATTTTCGTACCACCCGACAAAAATGGGCCGAAATTGGTATTTTCGGGCCAGGCGATGGCTAGGGTTTGAAATCTGACAAGGAACCTGAGACACAATCATAAATTTAGGAGAAGAATGCTACAAAGATCTCGCAGACTTCGATTTCATCAGCACTTTTCGGGCAATTTTCGTACCACCCGACAAAAATGGGCCGAAATTAGTATTTTCGGGCCAGACGATGGCTAGGGTTTGAAATCCGACACGGAACCCGAGACACAGTCATAAATTTAGGAGAAGAATGCTACAAGGATCTTGCGGTCGTCGATTTCATCTGGACTTTTCGGGCGATTTTCGTTCCACCCGACAAAAATGGGCCGAAATCGGTATTTTCGGGCCAGGCGATGGCTAGGGTTTGAAATCTGACACGGAACCTGAGACACAATCATAAATTTAGGAGAAGAATGCTACAAGGATCTCCCGGACTTCGATTTCATCAGCACTTTTCGTGTAATTTTCGAACCACCCGACAAAAATGGGCCGAAATTAGTATTTTCGGGCCTGACGATGGCTAGGGTTTGAAATCCGACACGGAACCTGAGACACAGTCATAAATTTAGGAGAAGAATGCTACAAGGATCTCGCGGTCGTCGAATTCATCTGCACTTTTCGGGCGATTTTCGTACCATCCGACAAAAACAGGCCGAAATCGGTATTTTCGGGCCAGACGATGGCCAGGATTTGAAATCCGATACGGAACCCGAGACACAGTCATAAATTTAAGAGAAGAATGCTACAAGGATCTCGCGGTTGGTGATTTCATCTGGACTTTTCGGGCGATTTTCGTACCACCCGACAAAAATGGGCCGAAATCGGTATTTTCGGGCCAGACGATGGCTAGGGTTTGAAATCCGACATGGAACACAAGACACAGTCATAAATTAAGGAGAAGAATGCTACAAGGATCTCGCGGTCGTCGATTTCATCTGCACTTTTCGGGCGATTTTTGTACCACCAGACAAAAATGGGCCGAAATCGGTATTTTCGGGCCAGACGATGGCTAGGGTTTGAAATCCGACATGGAACCCTAGACACAGTCATAAATTGAGGAGAAGAATGCTATAAGGATCTCGCGGTCGTCGATTTCATCTGCACTTTTCGGGCGATTTTCGTACCACCCGACAAAAATGGGCCGAAATCCGTATTTTCGGGCCAGACGATGGCTAGGGTTTGAAATCCGACACGGAACCCGAGACACAGTCATAAATTTAGGAAAAGAATGCTACAAGGATCTCGCAGTCGTCGATTTCATCTGGACTTTTCGGGCGATTTTCCTACCACCCGACAAAAATGGGCCGAAATTGGTATTTTCGGGCCAGACGATGGCTAGGGTTTGAAATCCGACATGGAACCCTAGACACAGTCATAAATTGAGGAGAAGAATGCTATAAGGATCTCGCGGTCGTCGATTTCATCTGCACTTTTCGAGCGATTTTCGTACCACCCGACAAAAATGGGCCGAAATCCGTATTTTCGGGCCAGACGATGGCTAGGGTTTGAAATCCGACACGGAACCCGAGACACAGTCATAAATTTTGGAGAAGAATGCCACAAGGATCTCGCGGTCGTCGATTTCATCTGGACTTTTCGGGCGATTTTCGTACCACCCGACAAAAATGGGCCGAAATTGGTATTTTCGGGCCAGGCGATGGCTAGGGTTTGAAATCTTACACGGAACCTGAGACACAGTCATAAATTTAGGAGAAGAATGCTACAAGGATTTCGCGGTCGTCGAATTCATCTGCACTTTTCGGGCGATTTTCGTACCACCCGACAAAAACGAGCCGAAATCGGTATTTTCGGGCCAGACGATGGCTAGGATTTGAAATCCGACACGGAACCTGAGACACAGTCATAAATTTAAGAGAAGAATGCTACAAGGATCTCGCGGTTGGTGATTTCATCTGGACTTTTCGGGCGATTTTCGTACCACTCGACAAAAATGGGCCGAAATTGGTATTTTCGGGCCACACGATGGCTAGGGTTTGAAATCCGACACGGAACCCGAGACACAGTCATAAATTTTGGAGAAGAATGCCACAAGGATCTCGCGGTCGTCGATTTCATCTGGACTTTTCAGGCGATTTTCGTACCACCCGACAAAAATGGGCCGAAATTGGTATTTTCGGGCAAGGCGATGGCTAGGGTTTGAAATCTGACAAGGAACCTGAGACACAATCATAAATTTAGGAGAAGAATGCTACAAGGATCTCGCGGACTTCGATTTCATCAGCACTTTTCGGGCAATTTTCGTAACACCCGACAAAAATGGGGCGAAATTAGTATTTTCGGGCCAGACGATGGCTAGGGTTTGAAATCCGACACGGAACCCGAGACACAGTCATAAATTTAGGAGAAGAATGCTACAAGGATCTCGCGGTCGTCGATTTCATCTGGACTTTTCGGGCGAATTTCGTACCACCCGACAAAAATGGGCCGAAATCGGTATTTTCGGGCCAGACGATGGCAAGGGTTTGAAATCTGACACGGAACCTGAGACACAATCATAAATTTAGGAGAAGAATGCTACAAGGATCTCGCGGTCGTCGATTTCATCTGCACTTTTCGGGCGATTTTCGTACCACCCGACAAAAATGGGCCGAAATCGGTATTTTCGGGCCAGGCGATGGCTAGGGTTTGAAATCCGACACGGAACCCGAGACACAGTCATAAATTTAGGAGAAGAATGCTACAAGGATCTCGCGGTCGTCGATTTCATCTGGACTTTTCGGGCGATTTTCGTACCACCCGACAAAAATGGGCCGAAATCAGTATTTTCGGGCCAGGCGATGGCTAGGGTTTGAAATCTGACACGGAACCTGAGACACAATCATAAATTTAGGAGAAGAATGCTACAAGGATCTCGCGGACTTCGATTTCATCAGCACTTTTCGGGTAATTTTCGAACCACCCGACAAAAATGGGCCGAAATTAGTATTTTCGGGCCAGACGATGGCTAGGGTTTGAAATCCGACACGGAACCTGAGACACAGTCATAAATTTAGGAGAAGAATGCTACAAGGATCTCGCGGTCGTCGAATTCATCTGCACTTTTCGGGCGATTTTCGTACCACCCGACAAAAACGGGCCGAAATCGGTATTTTCGGGCCAGACGATGGCCAGGATTTGAAATCCGACACGGAACCCGAGTCACAGTCATAAATTTAAGAGAAGAATGCTACAAGGATCTCGCGGTTGGTGATTTCATCTGGACTTTTCGGGCGATTTTTGTACCACCCGACAAAAATGGGCCGAAATTAGTATTTTCCGTTCAAACGATGGCTAGGGTTTGAAATCCGATACGGAACCCAAGACACAGTCATAAATTTAGGAGAAGAATGCTACAAGGATCTCGCGGTCGTCGATTTCATCTGCACTTTTCGGGCGATTTTCGTACCACTCGACAAAAACGGGCCGAAATCGGTATTTTCGGGCCAGATGATGGCTAGGATTTGAAATCCGACACGGAACCTGAGACACAGTCATAAATTTAAGAGAAGAATGCTACAAGGATCTCGCGGTTGGTGATTTCATCTGGACTTTTCGGGCGATTTTCGTACCACTCGACAAAAATGGGCCGAAATTGGTATTTTCGGGCCACACGATGGCTAGGGTTTGAAATCCGACACGGAACCCGAGACACAGTCATAAATTTTGGAGAAGAATGCCACAAGGATCTCGCGGTCGTCGATTTCATCTGGACTTTTCAGGCGATTTTCGTACCACCCGACAAAAATGGGCCGAAATTGGTATTTTCGGGCCAGGCGATGGCTAGGGTTTGAAATCTGACAAGGAACCTGAGACACAATCATAAATTTAGGAGAAGAATGCTACAAGGATCTCGCGGACTTCGATTTCATCAGCACTTTTCGGGCAATTTTCGTACCACCCGACAAAAATGGGCCGAAATTAGTATTTTCGGGCCAGACGATGGCTAGGGTTTGAAATCCGACACGGAACCCGAGACACAGTCATAAATTTAGGAGAAGAATGCTACAAGGATCTCGCGGTCGTCGATTTCATCTGGACTTTTTGGGCGATTTTCGTACCACCCGACAAAAATAGGCCGAAATTTGTATTTTCGGGCCAGACGATGGCTACGGTTTTAAATCCGACACGGAACCCGAGACACAGTCATAAATTTAAGAGAAGAATGCTACAAGGATCTCGCGGTCGGTTATTTCATCTGGACTTTTCGGGCGATTTTCGTACCACCCGACAAAAATGGGCCGAAATCGGTATTTTCGGGCCAGACGATGGCTAGGGTTTGAAATCCGACACGGAACCCGAGACACAGTCATAAATTTTGGAGAAGAATGCCACAAGGATCTCGCGGTCGTCGATTTCATCTGGACTTTTCAGGCGATTTTCGTACCACCCGACAAAAATGGGCCGAAATCGGTATTTTTGGGCCAAACGATGGCTAGGTTTTGAAATCCGACACGGAACCCGAGACACAATCATAAATTTTGGAGAAGAATGCCACAAGGATCTCGCGGTCATCGATTTCATCTGGACTTTTCGGGCGATTTTCGTACCACCCGACAAAAATGGGCCGAAATCGGTATTTTCGGGCCAGGCGATGGCTAGGGTTTGAAATCTGACACGGAACCCGAGACACAGTCATAAATTTAGGAGAAGAATGCCACAAGGATCTCGCGGTCGTCGATTTCATCTGGACTTTTCGGGCGATTTTCGTATCACCCGACAAAAATGGGCCGAAATCGGTATTTTCGGGCCAGGCGATGGCTAGGGTTTGAAATCCGACACGGAACCCGAGACACAGTCATAAATTTTGGAGAAGAATGCCACAAGGATCTCGCGGTCGTCGATTTCATCTGGACTTTTCGGGCGATTTTCGTACCACCCGACAAAAATGGGCCGAAATTGGTATTTTCGGGCCAGGCGATGGCTAGGGTTTGAAATCTGACAAGGAACCTGAGACACAATCATAAATTTAGGAGAAGAATGCTACAAGGATCTCGCAGACTTCGATTTCATCAGCACTTTTCGGGCAATTTACGTACCACCCGACAAAAATGGGCTGAAATTAGTATTTTCGGGCCAGACGATGGCTAGGGTTTGAAATCCGACACGGAACCCGAGACACAGTCATAAATTTAGGAGAAGAATGGTACAAGGATCTCGCGGTCGTCGATTTCATCTGGACTTTTCGGGCGATTTTCGTACCACCCGACAAAAATGGGCCGAAATCGGTATTTTCGGGCCAGGCGATGGCTAGGGTTTGAAATCTGACACGGAACCTGAGACACAATCATAAATTTAGGAGAAGAATGCTACAAGGATCTCGCGGACTTCGATTTCATCAGCACTTTTTGGGTAATTTTCGAACCACCCGACAAAAATGGGCCGAAATTAGTATTTTCGGGCCAGACGATGGCTAGGGTTTGAAATCCGACACGGAACCTAAGACACAGTCATAAATTTAGGAGAAGAATGCTACAAGGATCTCGCGGTCGTCGAATTCATCTGCACTTTTCGGGCGATTTTCGTACCTCCCGACAAAAACGGGCTGAAATCGGTATTTTCGGGCCAGACGATGGCCAGGATTTGAAATCCGACACGGAACCCGAGACACAGTCATAAATTTAAGAGAAGAATGCTACAAGGATCTCGCGGTTGGTGATTTCATCTGGACTTTTCGGGCGATTTTCGTACCACCCGACAAAAATGGGCCGAAATTAGTATTTTCCGTTCAGACGATGGCTAGGGTTTGAAATCCGATACGGAACCCGAGACACAGTCATAAATTTAGGAGAAGAATGCTACAAGGATCTCGCGGTCGTCGATTTCATCTGGACTTTTCGGGCGATTTTCGTACCACCCGACAAAAATGGGCCGAAATCGGTATTTTCGGGCCAGACGATGGCTAGGGTTTGAAATCCCACACAGAACCCGAGACACATTCATAAATTTCGGAGAAGAATGCTTCAAGGATCTCGCGGTCGTCGATTTTATCTGCACTTTTCGAGCGATTTTCATACCATCCGACAAAAATGGGCCGAAATCGGTATTTTCGGGCCAGACGATGGCAAGGGTTTGAAATCCGACACGAAACCCTAGACACAGTCATAAATTTAGGAGAAGAATGCTACAAGAATCTCGCGGTCGTCGATTTCATCTGTACTTTTCAGGCGATTTTCGTCCCACCCGACGAAAATCGGCCGAGATCGGTATTTTCGGGCCAGACGATGGCTAGAATTTGAAATTCGACACGAAAACCGAGACACATTCATAAATTTAGGAGAAGAATGCTACAAGAATCTCGCGGTCATCGATTTCATCTGCACTTTTCAGGCGATTTTCGTACCACCCGACAAAAATGGGCCGAAATCGGTATTTTCGGGCCAGACGATGGCTAGGGTTTGAAATCCGACACGGAACCCAAGACACAGTCATAAATTGAAGAAAAGAATTCTATAAGCATCTCACGGTCGTCGATTTCATCTGCATTTTTCGGGCGATTTTCATACCACCCGACAAAAATGGGCCGAAATCGGTATTTTCGGGCGAGACGATGGCTAGGGTTTGAAATCCTACACGGAACCCGAGACACAGTCATAAATTTTGGAGAAGAATGCTACAAGAATCTCGCGGTCGTCGATTTCATCTGCACTTTTCGGGCGATTTTCGTACCACCCGACAAAAATGGGCCGAAATCAGTATTTTCGGGCCAGACGATGGATAGGGTTTGAAATCCGACACGGAACCCGAGACACAGTCCTAAATTGAGGAGAAGAATTCTATAAGGATCTCGCGGTCGTCGATTTGATCTACACTTTTCAGGCGATTTTCGTACCACTCGACAAAAATGGGCCGAAATCGGTATTTTCGGGCCAGACGATGGCTAGGGTTTGAAATCCGACACGAAACCCGAGACACAGTGATAAATTTTGGAGAAGAATGCTACAAGGATCTCACGGTCGTCGATTTCATCTGCACTTTTCGGGCGATTTTTGTACCACCCGACAAAAATGGGCCGAAATCGGTATTTTCGGGCCAGACGATGGCTAGGGTTTGAAATCCGACACGGAACCCGAGACACAGTCATAAATTTTGGAGAAGAATGCCACAAGGATCTCGCGGTCGTCGATTTCATCTGGACTTTTCGGGCGATTTTCGTACCACCCGACAAAAATGGGCAGAAATTGGTATTTTCAGGCCAGGCGATGGATAGGGTTTGAAATCTTACACGGAACCTGAGACACAGTCATAAATTTAGGAGAAGAATCCTACAAGGATCTCGCGGTCGTCGAATTCATCTGCACTTTTCGAGCGATTTTCGTACCACTCGACAAAAACGGGCCGAAATCGGTATTTTCGGGCCACACGATGGCTAGGATTTGAAATCCGACACGGAACCTGAGACACAGTCATAAATTTAAGAGAAGAATGCTACAAGGATCTCGCGGTTGGTGATTTCATATGGACTTTTCGGGCGATTTTCGTACCACTCGACAAAAACGGGCCGAAATCGGTATTTTCGGGCCACACGATGGCTAGGATTTGAAATCCGACACGGAACCTGAGACACAGTCATAAATTTAAGAGAAGAATGCCACAAGGATCTCGCGGTCGTCGATTTCATCTGGACTTTTCAGGCGATTTTCGTACCACCCGACAAAAATGGGCCGAAATTGGTATTTTCGGGCCAGGCGATGGCTAGGGTTTGAAATCTGACAAGGAACCTGAGACACAATCATAAATTTAGGAGAAGAATGCTACAATGATCTCGCGGACTTCGATTTCATCAGCACTTTTCGGGCAATTTTCGTAACACCCGACAAAAATGGGCCGAAATTAGTATTTTCGGGCCAGACGATGGCTAAGGTTTGAAATCCGACACGGAACCCGAGACACAGTCATAAATTTAGGAGAAGAATGCTACAAGGATCTCGCGGTCGTCGATTTCATCTGGACTTTTTGGGTGATTTTCGTACCACCCGACAAAAATAGGCCGAAATTTGTATTTTCGGGCCAGACGATGGCTTCGGTTTTAAATCCGACACGGAACCCGAGACACAGTCATAAATTTAAGAGAAGAATGCTACAAGGATCTCGCGGTCGGTTATTTCATCTGGACTTTTTGGGCGATTTTCGTACCACCCGACAAAAATGGGCCGAAATCGGTTTTTTCGGGCCAGACGATGGCTAGAATTTGAAATCCGACACGGAACCCGAGACACAGTCATAAATTTATGAGAAGAATGCTACAAGGATCTCGCGATCGTCGATTTCATCTGGACTTTTCGGGTGATTTTCGTACCACCAGACAAAAATGGGCCGAAATCGGAATTTTCGAGCCAGACGATGGCTAGGGTTTGAAATCCGACACGAAACCCGAGACGCAGTCATAAATTTAGGAGAAGAATGCTATCAGGATCTCGCGGTCGTCGATTTCATCTACACTTTTCGGGCGATTTTCGTACCACGAGACAAAAATGGGCCGAAATCGGTATTTTCGGGCCAGACGATGGCTAGGGTTTGAAATCCGACACGGAACCCGAGACACAGTCATAAATTTTGGAGAAGAATGCCACAAGGATCTCGCGGTCGTCGATTTCATCTGGACTTTTTGGGCGATTTTCGTACCACTCGACAAAAATGGGCCGAAATTGGTATTTTCGGGCCAGGCGATGGCTAGAGTTTGAAATCTTACACGGAACCTGAGACACAGTCATAAATTTAGGAGAAGAATGCTACAAAGATCTCGCGGTCGTCGAATTCATCTGCACTTTTCGGGCGATTTTCGTACCACCCGACAAAAACGGGCCGAAATCGGTATTTTCGGGCCAGACGATGGCTAGGATTTGAAATCCGACACGGAACCTGAGACACAGTCATAAAATTAAGAGAAGAATGCTACAAGGATCTCGCGGTTGGTGATTTCATCTGGACTTTTCGGGCGATTTTCGTACCACTCGACAAAAATGGGCCGAAATTGGTATTTTCGGGCCAGACGATGGCTAGGGTTTGAAATCCGACACGGAACCCGAGACACAGTCATAAATTTAAGAGAAGAATGCTACAAGGATCTTGCGGTTGGTGATTTCATCTGGACTTTTCGGGCGATTTTCGTACCACTCGACAAAAATGGGCCGAAATTGGTATTTTTAGGCCAGACGATGGCTAGGGTTTGAAATCCGACACGGAACCCGAGACACAGTCATAATATTAGGAGAAGAATGCTTCAAGGATCTTGCGGTTGTCGATTTCATCTGGACTATTCGGGCGATTTTCGTACCACCCGAAAAAAATGGGCCGAAATCGGTATTTTCGGTTCAAACGATGGCTAGGGTTTGAAATCCGACATGGAACCCGAGACACAATCATAAATTTTGGAGAAGAATGCCACAAGGATCTCGCGGTCGTCGATTTCATCTGGACTTTTCGGGCGATTTTCGTACCACCCGACAAAAATGGGTCGAAATTGGTATTTTCGGGCCAGGCGATGGCTAGGGTTTGAAATCTGACAAGGAACCTGAGACACAATCATAAATTTAGGAGAAGAATGCTACAAGGATCTCGCAGACTTCGATTTCATCAGCACTTTTCGGGCAATTTACGTACCACCCGACAAAAATGGGCCGAAATTAGTATTTTCGGGCCAGACGATGGCTAGGGTTTGAAATCCGACACGGAACCCGAGACACAGTCATAAATTTAGGAGAAGAATGGTACAAGGATCTCGCGGTCGTCGATTTCATCTGGACTTTTCGGGCGATTTTCGTACCACCCGACAAAAATGGGCCGAAATCGGTATTTTCGGGCCAGGCGATGGCTAGGGTTTGAAATCTGACACGGAACCTGAGACACAATCATAAATTTAGGAGAAGAATGCTACAAGGATCTCGCGGACTTCGATTTCATCAGCACTTTTTGGGTAATTTTCGAACCACCCGACAAAAATGGGCCGAAATTAGTATTTTCGGGCCAGACGATGGCTAGGGTTTGAAATCCGACACGGAACCTAAGACACAGTCATAAATTTAGGAGAAGAATGCTACAAGGATCTCGCGGTCGTCGAATTCATCTGCACTTTTCGGGCGATTTTCGTACCACCCGACAAAAACGGGCTGAAATCGGTATTTTCGGGCCAGACGATGGCCAGGATTTGAAATCCGACACGGAACCCGAGACACAGTCATAAATTTAAGAGAAGAATGCTACAAGGATCTCGCGGTTGGTGATTTCATCTGGACTTTTCGAGCGATTTTCATACCACCCGACAAAAATGGGCCGAAATTAGTATTTTCCGTTCAGACGATGGCTAGGGTTTGAAATCCGATACGGAACCCGAGACACAGTCATAAATTTAGGAGAAGAATGCTACAAGGATCTCGCGGTCGTCGATTTCATCTGGACTTTTCGGTCGATTTTCGTACCACCCGACAAAAATGGGCCGAAATCGGTATTTTCAGGCCAGACGATGGCTAGGGTTTGAAATCTGACAAGGAACCTGAGACACAATCATAAATTTAGGAGAAGAATGCTACAAGGATCTCGCGGACTTCGATTTCATCAGCACTTTTCGGGCAATTTTCGTAACACCCGACAAAAATGGGGCGAAATTAGTATTTTCGGGCCAGACGATGGCTAGGGTTTGAAATCCGACACGGAACCCGAGACACAGTCATAAATTTAGGAGAAGAATGCTACAAGGATCTCGCGGTCGTCGATTTCATCTGGACTTTTTGGGCGATTTTCGTACCACCCGACAAAAATGGGCCGAAATTTGTATTTTCGGGCCAGACGATGGCTACGGTTTTAAATCCGACACGGAACCCGAGACACAGTCATAAATTTAAGAGAAAAATGCTACAAGGATCTCGCGGTCGGTTATTTCATCTGGACTTTTCGGGCGATTTTCGTACCACCCGACAAAAATGGGCCGAAATCGGTATTTTCGGGCCACACGATGGCTAGAATTTGAAATCTGACACGGAACCCGAGACACAGTCATAAATTTATGAGAAGAATGCTACAAGGATCTCGCGATCGTCGATTTCATCTGGACTTTTCGGGTGATTTTCGTACCACC
>JBBPBP010000851.1:11067-41615 GCA_037974735.1 Cicer chorassanicum | reverse complement strand
TACCACCCGACAAAAATGGGCCGAAATTAGTATTTTCCGTTCAGACGATGGCTAGGGTTTGAAATCCGATACGGAACCCGAGACACAGTCATAAATTTAGGAGAAGAATGCTACAAGGATCTCGCGGTCGTCGATTTCATCTGGACTTTTCGGTCGATTTTCGTACCACCCGACAAAAATGGGCCGAAATCGGTATTTTCGGGCCAGTCGATGGCTAGGGTTTGAAATCTGACAAGGAACCTGAGACACAATCATAAATTTAGGAGAAGAATGCTACAAGGATCTCGCGGACTTCGATTTCATCAGCACTTTTCGGGCAATTTTCGTAACACCCGACAAAAATGGGGCGAAATTAGTATTTTCGGGCCAGACGAT
The DNA here is from genome assembly GCA_037974735.1 of Cicer chorassanicum. NCBI lineage: Eukaryota > Viridiplantae > Streptophyta > Magnoliopsida > Fabales > Fabaceae > Cicer > Cicer chorassanicum. Next base: position 41,240 of record JBBPBP010000851.1, on the reverse strand, counting down.
GGCTAGGGTTTGAAATCCGACACGGAACCCGAGACACAGTCATAAATTTAGGAGAAGAATGCTACAAGGATCTCGCGGTCGTCGATTTCATCTGGACTTTTTGGGCGATTTTCGTACCACCCGACAAAAATGGGCCGAAATTTGTATTTTCGGGCCAGACGATGGCTACGGTTTTAAATCCGACACGGAACCCGAGACACAGTCATAAATTTAAGAGAAAAATGCTACAAGGATCTCGCGGTCGGTTATTTCATCTGGACTTTTCGGGCGATTTTCGTACCACCCGACAAAAATGGGCCGAAATCGGTATTTTCGGGCCACACGATGGCTAGAATTTGAAATCTGACACGGAACCCGAGACACAGTCATAAATTTATGAGAAGAATGCTACAAGGATCTCGCGATCGTCGATTTCATCTGGACTTTTCGGGTGATTTTCGTACCACCAGACAAAAATGGGCCGAAATCGGAATTTTCGGGCCAGACGATGGCTAGGGTTTGAAATCCGACACGAAACCCGAGACGCAGTCATAAATTTAGGAGAAGAATGCTATAAGGATCTCGCGGTCGTCGATTTCATCTACACTTTTCGGGCGATTTTCGTACCACGAGACAAAAATGGGCCGAAATCGGTATTTTCGGGCCAGACGATGGCTAGGGTTTGAAATCCGACACGGAACCCGAGACACAGTCATAAATTTTGGAGAAGAATGCCACAAGGATCTCGCGGTCGTCGATTTCATCTGGACTTTTTGGGCGATTTTCGTACCACCCGACAAAAATGGGCCGAAATTGGTATTTTCGGGCCAGGCGATGGCTAGAGTTTGAAATCTTACACGGAACCTGAGACACAGTCATAAATTTAGGAGAAGAATGCTACAAGGATCTCGCGATCGTCGAATTCATCTGCACTTTTCGGGCGATTTTCGTACCACCCGACAAAAACGGGCCGAAATCGGTATTTTCGGGCCAGACGATGGCTAGGATTTGAAATCCGACACGGAACCTGAGACACAGTCATAAAATTAAGAGAAGAATGCTACAAGGATCTCGCGGTTGGTGATTTCATCTGGACTTTTCGGGCGATTTTCGTACCACTCGACAAAAATGGGCCGAAATTGGTATTTTCGGGCCAGACGATGGCTAGGGTTTGAAATCCGACACGGAACCCGAGACACAGTCATAAATTTAAGAGAAGAATGCTACAAGGATCTTGCGGTTGGTGATTTCATCTGGACTTTTCGGGCGATTTTCGTACCACTCGACAAAAATGGGCCGAAATTGGTATTTTTAGGCCAGACGATGGCTAGGGTTTGAAATCCGACACGGAACCCGAGACACAGTCATAATATTAGGAGAAGAATGCTTCAAGGATCTTGCGGTTGTCGATTTCATCTGGACTATTCGGGCGATTTTCGTACCACCCGAAAAAAATGGGCCGAAATCGGTATTTTCGGGCCAAACGATGGCTAGGGTTTGAAATCCGACATGGAAACCGAGACACAATCATAAATTTTGGAGAAGAATGCCACAAGGATCTCGCGGTCGTCGATTTCATCTGGACTTTTCGGGCGATTTTCGTACCACCCGACAAAAATGGGCCGAAATTGGTATTTTCGGGCCAGGCGATGGCTAGGGTTTGAAATCTGACAAGGAACCTGAGACACAATCATAAATTTAGGAGAAGAATGCTACAAGGATCTCGCAGACTTCGATTTCATCAGCACTTTTCGGGCAATTTACGTACCACCCGACAAAAATGGGCTGAAATTAGTATTTTCGGGCCAGACGATGGCTAGGGTTTGAAATCCGACACGGAACCCGAGACACAGTCATAAATTTAGGAGAAGAATGGTACAAGGATCTCGCGGTCGTCGATTTCATCTGGACTTTTCGGGCGATTTTCGTACCACCCGACAAAAATGGGCCGAAATCGGTATTTTCGGGCCAGGCGATGGCTAGGGTTTGAAATCTGACACGGAACCTGAGACACAATCATAAATTTAGGAGAAGAATGCTACAAGGATCTCGCGGTCGTCGATTTCATCTGGACTTTTCAAGCGGTTTTCGTACCACCCGACAAAAATGTGCCGAAATTTGTATTTTCGGGCCAAAAGATGGCTAGGGTTTGAAATCCGACACGGAACCCGAGACACAGTCATAAATTTAGGAGAAGAACGCTACAAGAATCTCGCGGTCGTCGATTTCATCTGCACTTTTCGGGCGATTTTCGTACCACCCGACAAAAATGGGCCGAAATCGGTATTTTCGGGCCAGACGATGGCTAGGGTTTGAAATCCGACACGGAACCCGAGACACAGTCATAAATTGAGAAGAATGCTATATGGATCTCGCGGTCGTCGATTTGATCTGGTCTTTTCAGGCGATTTCGGTACCACCCGAAAAAAATGGGCCAAAATCAGTATTTTCAGGCCAGACGATGGCTAGGGTTTGAAATCCAACACGGAACCCGAGACACATTCATAAATTTAGGAGAAGAATGCTACAAGGATCTCGCGGCCGTCGATTTCATCTGCACTTTTCGGGCGATTTTCGTACCATCCGACAAAAATAAGCCGAAATCGGTATTTTCGGGCCAAACGATGGCAAGGGTTTGAAATCCGACACGAAATCCGAGACACATTCATAAATTTAGGAGAAGAATGCTACAAGGATCTCGCTGTCGTCGATTTCATCTGCACTTTTTCGGGCGATTTTCATACCACCCGACAAAAATGGGCCGAAATCGGTATTTTTGGGCCAGACGATGGCTAGGGTTTGAAATCCTACACGGAACTCGAGACACAGTCAGAAATTCAGGAGAAGAATGCTACAAGAATCTCGCGGTCGTCGATTTCATCTGCACTTTTCGGGCGATTTTCGTACCACCCGACAAAAATGGGCCGAAATCGGTATTTTCGGGCCAGACGATGGCTAGGGTTTGAAATCCGACACGGAACCCGAGACACAGTCATAAAATTGGGAGAAGAATGGTACAAGGATCTGGCGGTCGTCTATTTCATCTGCACTTTTCGGGCGATTTTCGTACCACCCGACAAAAATGGGCCGAAATCGGTATTTTCGGGCCAAACGATGGCTAGGGTTTGAAATCCGACACGAAACCCGAGACACAGTCATAAATTTAGGAGAAGAATGCTGCAAGGATCTCGCGCTCGTCGATTTCATCTGGACTTTTCAGGCCATTTTCGTACCACCCGACAAAAATGGGCCGAAATCGGTATTTTCGGGCCAGACGATGGCTAGGGTTTGAAATCCGACACGGAACCCAAGACACATTCATAAATTTAGGAGAAGAATGCTTCAAGGATCTCGCGGTCGTCGATTTCATCTGCACTTTTCGGGCCATTTTCGTACCACCCGACAAAAATGGGCCGAAATCGGTATTTTCGGGCCAGACGATGGCTAGGGTTTGAAATTTGACACGTAACCCGAGACACAGTCATAAACTTAGGAGAAGAATGCTGCAAGAATCTCGCAGTCGTCGATTTCATCTGCACTTTTCGGGCGATTTTCGTACCACCCGACAAAAATGGGCCGAAATCGGTATTTTCGGGCCAGACGATGGCTAGGGTTTGAAATCCGACACGGAACCCGAGACACAGTCATAAAATTAGGAGAAAAATGGTACAAGGATATCGCAGTCGTCTGTTTCATCTGCACTTTTCGGGCGATCTTCGTACCACGCGACAAAAATGGGTCGAAATCGGTATTTTTGGGCCAGACGATGGCTAGGATTTGAAATCCGACACGGAACCCGAGACACAGTCATAAATTTAGGAGAAGAATGCTACAAGAATCTCGCGGTCGTCGATTTCATCTGCACTTTTCGGGCAATTTTTCGTACCACCCGACAAAAATTAGCCAAAATAGGTATTTTCGGTCCAGACGATGGCTAGGGTTTTAAATCCGACACGGAACCCGAGACACAGTCATAAATTGAGGAGAAGAATGCTACAAGGATCTCGCGGTCGTCGATTTCATCTGCACTTTTCGGGCGATTTTCGTACCACCCGACAAAAATGGGCCGAAATCGGTATTTTCGGGCCAGACGATGGCTAGGATTTGAAATCCGACACGGAACCCGAGACACAGTCATAAATTTAAGAGAAGAATGCTACAAGGATCTCGCGGTCGGTTATTTCATCTGGACTTTTCGGGCGATTTTCGTACCACCCGACAAAAATGGGCCGAAATCGGTATTTTCGGGCCACATGATGGCTAGAATTTGAAATCTGACACGGAACCCGAGACACAGTCATAAATTTATGAGAAGAATGCTACAAGGATCTCGCGATCGTCGATTTCATCTGGACTTTTCGGGTGATTTTCGTACCACCAGAAAAAAATGGGCCGAAATCGGAATTTTCGGGCCAGACGATGGCTAGGGTTTGAAATCCGACACGAAACCCAAGGCGCAGTCATAAATTTAGGAGAAGAATGCTATAAGGATCTCGCGGTCGTCGATTTCATCTACACTTTTCGGGCGATTTTCGTACCACGAGACAAAAATGGGCCGAAATCGGTATTTTCGGGCCAGACGATGGCTAGGGTTTGAAATCCGACACGGAACCCGAGACACAGTCATAAATTTTGGAGAAGAATGCCACAAGGATCTCGCGGTCGTCGATTTCATCTGGACTTTTTGGGCGATTTTCGTACCACCCGACAAAAATGGGCCGAAATTTGTATTTTCGGGCCATACGATGGCTAGGATTTGAAATCCGACACGGAACCCGAGACACAGTCATAAATTTAAGAGAAGAATGCTACAAGGATCTCGCGGTTGGTGATTTCATCTGGACTTTTCGGGCGATTTTCGTACCACCCGACAAAAATGGGCCGAAATTGGTATTTTCGGGCCAGACGATGGCTAGGGTTTGAAATCCGACACGGAACCCGAGACATAGTCATAAATTTAGGAGAAGAATGCTACAAGGATCTCACGGTCGTCGATTTCATCTGGACTTTTCGGGCGATTTTCGTACCACCCGATAATAATGGGCCGAAATCGGTATTTTCGGGCCAGACGATGGCTAGCGTTTGAAATCCGACATGGAACCCGAGACACAGTCATAAATTTAGGAGAAGAATGCTACAAGGATCTCGCGGTCGTCGATTTCATCTGCACTTTTCGGGCGATTTTTGTACCACCCGACAAAAATGGGCCGAAATCCGTATTTTCGGGCCAGACGATGGCTAGGGTTTGAAATCCGACATGGAACCCGAGACACAGTCATAAATTTTGGAGAAGAATGCCACAAGGATCTCGTGGTCGTCGATTTAATCTGGACTTTTTCGGCGATTTTCGTACCACCCGACAAAAATGGGCCGAAATTTGTATTTTCGGGCCATACGATGGCTAGGATTTGAAATCCGACACGGAACCCCGAGACACAGTCATAAATTTAGGAGAAGAATGCTACAAGGATCTCGCGGTCGTCGAATTCATCTGCACTTTTCGGGCGATTTTCGTACCACCCGACAAAAATGGGCCGAAATCGGTATTTTCGGGGCAGACGATGGCTAGGATTTGAAATCCGACACGGAACCCGAGACACAGTCATAAATTTAGGAGAAGAATGCTACAAGGATCTCGCGGTCGTCGAATTCATCTGCACTTTTCGGGCGATTTTCGTACCACCCGACAAAAATTGGCCGAAATTTGTATTTTCGGGCCATACGATGGCTAGGATTTGAAATCCGACACGGAACCCGAGACACAGTCATAAATTTAGGAGAAGAATGCTACAAGGATCTCGCGGTCGTCGAATTCATCTGCACTTTTCGGGCGATTTTCGTACCACCCGACAAAAAATGACCGAAATCGGTATTTTCGGGCCAAACGATGGCTAGGATTTGAAATCCGACACGGAACCCGAGACACAGTCATAAATTTAAGAGAAGAATGCTACAAGGATCTCGCGGTTGGTGATTTCATCTGGACTTTTCGGGCGATTTTCGTACCACCCGACAAAAATGGGCCGAAATTAGTATTTTCCGTTCAGACGATGGCTAGGGTTTGAAATCCGATACGGAACCCGAGACACAGTAATAAATTTAGGAGAAGAATGCTACAAGGATCTCGCGGTCGTCGAATTCATCTGGACTTTTCGGTCGATTTTTGTACCACCCGACAAAAATGGGCCGAAATCGGTATTTTCGGGCCAGACGATGGCTAGGGTTTGAAATCCGACATGGAACCCAAGACATAGTCATAAATTAAGGAGAAGAATGCTACAAGGGTCTCGCGGTCGTCGATTTCATCTGTACTTTTCGGGCGATTTTCGTACCACCAGACAAAAATGGGCCGAAATCGGTATTTTCGGGCCAGACGATGGCTAGGGTTTGAAATCAGACACGGAACCTGAGACACAGTCATAAATTTAGGAGAAGAATGCTACAAGGATCTCGCGGTCGTCGAATTCATCTGCACTTTTCGGGCGATTTTCGTACCACCCGACAAAAATGGGCCGAAATCGGTATTTTCGGGCTAGACGATGGCTAGGATTTGAAATCCGACACGGAACCCGAGACACAGTCATAAATTTAAGAGAAGAATGCTACAACGATCTTGCGGTTGGTGATTTCATCTGGACTTTTCGGGTGATTTTCGTACCACTCGACAAAAATGGGCCGAAATTGGTATTTTCAGCCCAGACGATGGCTAGGGTTTGAAATCCGACACGGAACCCGAGACACAGTCATAAATTTAGGAGAAGAATGCTTCAAGGATCTTGCGGTCGTCGATTTCATCTGGACTATTCGGGCGATTTTCGTACCACCCGACAAAAATCGGCCGAAATCGGTATTTTCGGGCCAGACGATGGCTAGGGTTTGAAATCCGACATGGAACCCTAGACACAGTCATAAATTGAGGAGAAGAATGCTATAAGGATCTCGCGGTCGTCGATTTCATCTGCACTTTTCGGGCGATTTTCGTACCACCCGACAAAAATGGGCCGAAATCGGTATTTTCGGGCCAGGCGATGGCTAGGGTTTGAAATCCGACACGGAACGTAAGACACAATCATAAATTTAGGAGAAGAATGCTACAAGGATCTCCCGGACTTCGATTTCATCAGCACTTTTCGGGCAATTTTCGTACGACCCGACAAAAATGGGCCGAAATCGGTATTTTCGGGCCAGGCGATGGCTAGGGTTTGAAATCTGACACGGAACCTGAGACACAGTCATAAATTTAGGAGAATAATGCTACAAGGATCTCGCGGTCGTCGATTTCATCTGCACTTTTCGGGCGATTTTCGTACCACCCGACAAAAATGGGCCGAAATCGGTATTTTCGGGCAAGACAATGGCTAGGATTTGAAATCCGACACAGAACCCGAGACACAGTCATAAATTTAAGAGAAGAATGCTACAAGGATCTCGCGGTCGGTGATTTCATCTGGACTTTTCGGGCGATTTTTGTACCACCCGACAAAAATAGGCCGAAATTGGTATTTTCGGGCCAGACGATGGCTAGGGTTTGAAATCCGACATGGAACCCAAGACACAGTCATAAATTAAGGAGAAGAATGCTACATGGATCTCGCGGTCGTCGATTTCATCTGCACTTTTCGGGCGATTTTCGTACCACCCGACAAAAATGCGCCGAAATCGGTATTTTCGGGCCAGACGATGGCTAGGGTTTGAAATCCGACACGGAACCCGAGACACAGTCATAAATTTAAGAGAAGAATGCTACAAGGATCTCGCGATCGGTGATTTCATCTGGACTTTTTGGGCGATTTTCGTACCACCCGACAAAAATTGGCCGAAATTTGTATTTTCGGGCCAAACGATGGCTAGGGTTTTAAATCTGACACGGAACCCGAGACACAGTCATAAATTTAAGAGAAGAATGCTACAAGGATCTCGCGGTCGGTGATTTCATCTGGACTCTTCGGGCAATTTTCGTACCACTAGACAAAAATGGGCCGAAATCGGTATTTTCGGGCCAGACGATGGCTGGGATTTGAAATCTGACACGGAACCTGAGACACAGTCATAAATTTAGGAGAAGAATGCTACAAGGATCTCGCGGTCGTCGATTTCATCTGCACTTTTCGGGCGATTTTCGTACCACCCGACAAAAATGGGCCGAAATCGGTATTTTCGGGCCAGACGATGGCTAGGGTTTGAAATCCGACATGGAACTCAAGACACAGTCATAAATTAAGGAGAAGAATGCTACATGGATCTCGCGGTCGTCGATTTCATCTGCACTTTTCGGGCGATTTTCGTACCACCCGACAAAAATGGGCCGAAATTGGTATTTTTGGGCCAGACGATGGCTAGGGTTTGAAATCCGACATGGAACCCTAGACACAGTCATAAATTGAGGAGAAGAATGCTATAAGGATCTCGTGGTCGTCGATTTCATCTGCACTTTTCGGGCGATTTTCGTACCACCCGACAAAAATGGGCCGAAATCCGTATTTTCGGGCCAGACGATGGCTAGGGTTTGAAATCCGACACGGAACCCGAGACACAGTCATAAATTTAGGAGAAGAATGCCACAAGGATCTCCCGGTGGTCAATTTCATCAGCACTTTTCGGGCGATTTTCGTACCACCTGACAAAAATGGGCCGAAATCGGTATTTTCGTGCCAGGCGATGGCTAGGGTTTAAAATCTGACACGGAACCTGAGACACAGTCATAAATTTAGGAGAATAATGCTACAAGGATCTCGCGGTCGTCGATTTCATCTGCACTTTTCGGGCGATTTTCGTACCACCCGACAAAAATGCGCCGAAATTAGTATTTTCGGGCCAGACGATGGCTAGGGTTTGAAATCCGACACGGAACCTGAGACACAGTCATAAATTTAGGAGAAGAATGCTACAAGGATCTCGCGGTCGTCGAATTCATCTGCACTTTTCGGGCGATTTTCGTACCACCCGACAAAAACAGGCCGAAATCGGTATTTTCGGGCCAGACGATGGCCAGGATTTGAAATCCGACACGGAACCCGAGACACAGTCATAAATTTAAGAGAAGAATGCTACAAGGATCTCGCGGTTGGTGATTTCATCTGGACTTTTCGGGCGATTTTCGTACCACCCGACAAAAATGGGCCGAAATTAGTATTTTCCGTTCAGACGATGGCTAGGGTTTGAAATCCGATACGGAACGTAAGACACAATCATAAATTTAGGAGAAGAATGCTACAAGGATCTCGCGGTCGTCGATTTCATCTGGACTTTTCGGTCGATTTTTGTAGCACCCGACAAAAATGGGCCGAAATCGGTATTTTCGGGCCAGACGATGGCTAGGGTTTGAAATCCGACATGGAACCCAAGACACAGTCATAAATTAAGGAGAAGAATGCTACAAGGATCTCGCGGTCGTCGATTTCATCTGCACTTTTCGGGCGATTTTCGTACCACCAGACAAAAATGGGCCGAAATCGGTATTTTTGGGCCAGACGATGGCTAGGGTTTGAAATCAGACACGGAACCTGAGACACAGTCATAAATTTAGGAGAAAAATGCTACAAGGATCTCGCGGTCGTCGAATTCATCTGCACTTTTCGGGCGATTTTCGTACCACCCGACAAAAATGGGCCGAAATCGGTATTTTCGGGCTAGACGATGGCTAGGATTTGAAATCCGACACGGAACCCGAGACACAGTCATAAATTTAAGAGAAGAATGCTACAACGATCTTGCGGTTGGTGATTTCATCTGGACTTTTCGGGTGATTTTCGTACCACTCGACAAAAATGGGCCGAAATTGGTATTTTCAGCCCAGACGATGGCTAGGGTTTGAAATCCGACACGGAACCCGAGACACAGTCATAAATTTAGGAGAAGAATGCTTCAAGGATCTTGCGGTCGTCGATTTCATCTGGACTATTCGGGCGATTTTCGTACCACCCGACAAAAATCGGCCGAAATCGGTATTTTCGGGCCAGACGATGGCTAGGGTTTGAAATCCGACATGGAACCCTAGACACAGTCATAAATTGAGGAGAAGAATGCTATAAGGATCTCGCGGTCGTCGATTTCATCTGCACTTTTCGGGCGATTTTCGTACCACCCGACAAAAATGGGCCGAAATCGGTATTTTCGGGCCAGGCGATGGCTAGGGTTTGAAATCCGACACGGAACGTAAGACACAATCATAAATTTAGGAGAAGAATGCTACAAGGATCTCCCGGACTTCGATTTCATCAGCACTTTTCGGGCAATTTTCGTACGACCCGACAAAAATGGGCCGAAATCGGTATTTTCGGGCCAGGCGATGGCTAGGGTTTGAAATCTGACACGGAACCTGAGACACAGTCATAAATTTAGGAGAATAATGCTACAAGGATCTCGCGGTCGTCGATTTCATCTGCACTTTTCGGGCGATTTTCGTACCACCCGACAAAAATGGGCCGAAATCGGTATTTTCGGGCAAGACAATGGCTAGGATTTGAAATCCGACACAGAACCCGAGACACAGTCATAAATTTAAGAGAAGAATGCTACAAGGATCTCGCGGTCGGTGATTTCATCTGGACTTTTCGGGCGATTTTTGTACCACCCGACAAAAATAGGCCGAAATTGGTATTTTCGGGCCAGACGATGGCTAGGGTTTGAAATCCGACATGGAACCCAAGACACAGTCATAAATTAAGGAGAAGAATGCTACATGGATCTCGCGGTCGTCGATTTCATCTGCACTTTTCGGGCGATTTTCGTACCACCCGACAAAAATGCGCCGAAATCGGTATTTTCGGGCCAGACGATGGCTAGGGTTTGAAATCCGACACGGAACCCGAGACACAGTCATAAATTTAAGAGAAGAATGCTACAAGGATCTCGCGATCGGTGATTTCATCTGGACTTTTTGGGCGATTTTCGTACCACCTGACAAAAATGGGCCGAAATCGGTATTTTCGTGCCAGGCGATGGCTAGGGTTTTAAATCTGACACGGAACCTGAGACACAGTCATAAATTTAGGAGAAGAATGCTACAAGGATCTCGCGTTCGTCGATTTCATCTGCACTTTTCGGGCGATTTTCGTACCACCCAACAAAAATGCGCAAAAATTAGTATTTTCGGGCCAGACGATGGCTAGGGTTTGAAATCCGACACGGAACCCGAGACACAGTCATAAATTTAGGAGAAGAATGCTACAAGGATCTCGCGGTCGTCGATTTCATTTGCACTTTTCGGGCGATTTTCGTACCACCCGACAAAAATGGGCCGAAATCGGTATTTTCGGGCCAGACGATGGCTAGGGTTTGAAATCCGACACAGAACCCGAGACACAGTCATAAATTTAAGAGAAGAATGCTACAAGGATCTCGCGATCGGTGATTTCATCTGGACTTTTTGGGCGATTTTCGTACCACCCGACAAAAATTGACCGAAATTTGTATTTTCGGGCCAGACGATGGCTAGGGTTTTAAATCCGACACGGAACCCGAGACACAGTCATAAATTTAAGAGAAGAATGCTACAAGGATCTCGCGGTCGGTGATTTCATCTGGACTCTTCGGGCAATTTTCGTACCACCTGCCAAAACTGGGCCGAAATCGGTATTTTTGGGCCAGACGATGGCTGGGGTTTGAAATCTGACACGGAACCTGAGACACAGTCATAAATTTAGGAGAAGAATGCTACAAGGATCTCGCAGTCGTCGATTTCATCTGCACTTTTCGGGCGATTTTCGTACCACCCGACAAAAATGGGCCGAAATCGGTATTTTCGGGCCAGACGATGGCTAGGGTTTGAAATCCGACACGAAACCCGAGACACAGTCATAAATTTAGGAGAAGAATGCTATAAGGATCTCGCGGTCGTCGATTTCATCTGCACTTTTCGGGCGATTTTCGTACCACCCGACAAAAATGGGCCGAAATCGGTATTTTCGGGCCAGACGATGGCTAGGATTTGAAATCCGACACGGAACCCGAGACACAGTCATAAATTTAAGAGAAGAATGCTACAAGGATCTCGCGGTCGGTTATTTCATCTGGACTTTTCGGGCGATTTTCGTACCACCCGACAAAAATGGGCCGAAATCGGTATTTTCGGGCCACATGATGGCTAGAATTTGAAATCTGACACGGAACCCGAGACACAGTCATAAATTTATGAGAAGAATGCTACAAGGATCTCGCGATCGTCGATTTCATCTGGACTTTTCGGGTGATTTTCGTACCACCAGAAAAAAATGGGCCGAAATCGGAATTTTCGGGCCAGACGATGGCTAGGGTTTGAAATCCGACACGAAACCCAAGGCGCAGTCATAAATTTAGGAGAAGAATGCTATAAGGATCTCGCGGTCGTCGATTTCATCTACACTTTTCGGGCGATTTTCGTACCACGAGACAAAAATGGGCCGAAATCGGTATTTTCGGGCCAGACGATGGCTAGGGTTTGAAATCCGACACGGAACCCGAGACACAGTCATAAATTTTGGAGAAGAATGCCACAAGGATCTCGCGGTCGTCGATTTCATCTGGACTTTTTGGGCGATTTTCGTACCACTCGACAAAAATGGGCCGAAATTGGTATTTTCGGGCCAGGCGATGGCTAGAGTTTGAAATCTTACACGGAACCTGAGACACAGTCATAAATTTAGGAGAAGAATGCTACAAAGATCTCGCGGTCGTCGAATTCATCTGCACTTTTCGGGCGATTTTCGTACCACCCGACAAAAACGGGCCGAAATCGGTATTTTCGGGCCAGACGATGGCTAGGATTTGAAATCCGACACGGAACCTGAGACACAGTCATAAAATTAAGAGAAGAATGCTACAAGGATCTCGCGGTTGGTGATTTCATCTGGACTTTTCGGGCGATTTTCGTACCACTCGACAAAAATGGGCCGAAATTGGTATTTTCGGGCCAGACGATGGCTAGGGTTTGAAATCCGACACGGAACCCGAGACACAGTCATAAATTTAAGAGAAGAATGCTACAAGGATCTTGCGGTTGGTGATTTCATCTGGACTTTTCGGGCGATTTTCGTACCACTCGACAAAAATGGGCCGAAATTGGTATTTTTAGGCCAGACGATGGCTAGGGTTTGAAATCCGACACGGAACCCGAGACACAGTCATAATATTAGGAGAAGAATGCTTCAAGGATCTTGCGGTTGTCGATTTCATCTGGACTATTCGGGCGATTTTCGTACCACCCGAAAAAAATGGGCCGAAATCGGTATTTTCGGTTCAAACGATGGCTAGGGTTTGAAATCCGACATGGAACCCGAGACACAATCATAAATTTTGGAGAAGAATGCCACAAGGATCTCGCGGTCGTCGATTTCATCTGGACTTTTCGGGCGATTTTCGTACCACCCGACAAAAATGGGTCGAAATTGGTATTTTCGGGCCAGGCGATGGCTAGGGTTTGAAATCTGACAAGGAACCTGAGACACAATCATAAATTTAGGAGAAGAATGCTACAAGGATCTCGCAGACTTCGATTTCATCAGCACTTTTCGGGCAATTTACGTACCACCCGACAAAAATGGGCCGAAATTAGTATTTTCGGGCCAGACGATGGCTAGGGTTTGAAATCCGACACGGAACCCGAGACACAGTCATAAATTTAGGAGAAGAATGGTACAAGGATCTCGCGGTCGTCGATTTCATCTGGACTTTTCGGGCGATTTTCGTACCACCCGACAAAAATGGGCCGAAATCGGTATTTTCGGGCTAGGCGATGGCTAGGGTTTGAAATCTGACACGGAACCTGAGACACAATCATAAATTTAGGAGAAGAATGCTACAAGGATCTCGCGGACTTCGATTTCATCAGCACTTTTTGGGTAATTTTCGAACCACCCGACAAAAATGGGCCGAAATTAGTATTTTCGGGCCAGACGATGGCTAGGGTTTGAAATCCGACACGGAACCTAAGACACAGTCATAAATTTAGGAGAAGAATGCTACAAGGATCTCGCGGTCGTCGAATTCATCTGCACTTTTCGGGCGATTTTCGTACCACCCGACAAAAACGGGCTGAAATCGGTATTTTCGGGCCAGACGATGGCCAGGATTTGAAATCCGACACGGAACCCGAGACACAGTCATAAATTTAAGAGAAGAATGCTACAAGGATCTCGCGGTTGGTGATTTCATCTGGACTTTTCGAGCGATTTTCATACCACCCGACAAAAATGGGCCGAAATTAGTATTTTCCGTTCAGACGATGGCTAGGGTTTGAAATCCGATACGGAACCCGAGACACAGTCATAAATTTAGGAGAAGAATGCTACAAGGATCTCGCGGTCGTCGATTTCATCTGGACTTTTCGGGCGATTTTCGTACCACCCGACAAAAATGGGCCGAAATCGGTATTTTCGGGCCAGACGATGGCTAGGGTTTGAAATCCGACAAGGAACCCGAGACACAGTCATAAATTTAGGAGAAGAATGCTACAAGGATCTCGCGGTCGTCGATTTCATCTGGACTTTTCGGGCGATTTTCGTACCACCCGACAAAAATGGGCCGAAATCGGTATTTTCGGGCCAGACGATTGCAAGGGTTTGAAATCCGACACGGAACCCGAGACACAGTCATAAATTTAGGAGAAGAATGCTACAAGGATCTCGCGGTCGTCGATTTCATCTGGACTTTTCGGGCGATTTTCGTACCACCCGACAAAAACGGGCCGAAATCGGTATTTTCGGGCCAGACGATGGCTAGGATTTGAAATCCGACACGGAACCTGAGACACAGTCATAAATTTAAGAGAAGAATGCTACAAGGATCTCGCGGTTGGTGATTTCATCTGGACTTTTCAGGCGATTTTCGTACCACTCGACAAAAATGGGCCGAAATTGGTATTTTCGGGCCAGACGATGGCTAGGGTTTGAAATCCGACACGGAACCCGAGACACAGTCATAAATTTAAGAGAAGAATGCTACAAGGATCTTGCGGTTGGTGATTTCATCTGGACTTTTCGGGCGATTTTCGTACCACTCGACAAAAATGGGCCGAAATTGGTATTTTTAGGCCAGACGATGGCTAGGGTTTGAAATCCGACACGGAACCCGAGACACAGTCATAATATTAGGAGAAGAATGCTTCAAGGATCTTGCGGTTGTCGATTTCATCTGGACTATTCGGGCGATTTTCGTACCACCCGAAAAAAATGGGCCGAAATCGGTATTTTCGGTTCAAACGATGGCTAGGGTTTGAAATCCGACATGGAACCCGAGACACAATCATAAATTTTGGAGAAGAATGCCACAAGGATCTCGCGGTCGTCGATTTCATCTGGACTTTTCGGGCGATTTTCGTACCACCCGACAAAAATGGGTCGAAATTGGTATTTTCGGGCCAGGCGATGGCTAGGGTTTGAAATCTGACAAGGAACCTGAGACACAATCATAAATTTAGGAGAAGAATGCTACAAGGATCTCGCAGACTTCGATTTCATCAGCACTTTTCGGGCAATTTACGTACCACCCGACAAAAATGGGCCGAAATTAGTATTTTCGGGCCAGACGATGGCTAGGGTTTGAAATCCGACACGGAACCCGAGACACAGTCATAAATTTAGGAGAAGAATGGTACAAGGATCTCGCGGTCGTCGATTTCATCTGGACTTTTCGGGCGATTTTCGTACCACCCGACAAAAATGGGCCGAAATCGGTATTTTCGGGCTAGGCGATGGCTAGGGTTTGAAATCTGACACGGAACCTGAGACACAATCATAAATTTAGGAGAAGAATGCTACAAGGATCTCGCGGACTTCGATTTCATCAGCACTTTTTGGGTAATTTTCGAACCACCCGACAAAAATGGGCCGAAATTAGTATTTTCGGGCCAGACGATGGCTAGGGTTTGAAATCCGACACGGAACCTAAGACACAGTCATAAATTTAGGAGAAGAATGCTACAAGGATCTCGCGGTCGTCGAATTCATCTGCACTTTTCGGGCGATTTTCGTACCACCCGACAAAAACGGGCTGAAATCGGTATTTTCGGGCCAGACGATGGCCAGGATTTGAAATCCGACACGGAACCCGAGACACAGTCATAAATTTAAGAGAAGAATGCTACAAGGATCTCGCGGTTGGTGATTTCATCTGGACTTTTCGAGCGATTTTCATACCACCCGACAAAAATGGGCCGAAATTAGTATTTTCCGTTCAGACGATGGCTAGGGTTTGAAATCCGATACGGAACCCGAGACACAGTCATAAATTTAGGAGAAGAATGCTACAAGGATCTCGCGGTCGTCGATTTCATCTGGACTTTTCGGTCGATTTTCGTACCACCCGACAAAAATGGGCCGAAATCGGTATTTTCAGGCCAGACGATGGCTAGGGTTTGAAATCTGACAAGGAACCTGAGACACAATCATAAATTTAGGAGAAGAATGCTACAAGGATCTCGCGGACTTCGATTTCATCAGCACTTTTCGGGCAATTTTCGTAACACCCGACAAAAATGGGGCGAAATTAGTATTTTCGGGCCAGACGATGGCTAGGGTTTGAAATCCGACACGGAACCCGAGACACAGTCATAAATTTAGGAGAAGAATGCTACAAGGATCTCGCGGTCGTCGATTTCATCTGGACTTTTTGGGCGATTTTCGTACCACCCGACAAAAATGGGCCGAAATTTGTATTTTCGGGCCAGACGATGGCTACGGTTTTAAATCCGACACGGAACCCGAGACACAGTCATAAATTTAAGAGAAGAATGCTACAAGGATCTCGTGGTCGGTTATTTCATCTGGACTTTTCGGGCGATTTTCGTACCACCCGACAAAAATGGGCCGAAATCGGTATTTTCAGGCCACACGATGGCTAGAATTTGAAATCCGACACGGAACCCGAGACACAGTCATAAATTTATGAGAAGAATGCTACAAGGATCTCGCGATCGTCGATTTCATCTGGACTTTTCGGGTGATTTTCGTACCACCAGACAAAAATGGGCCGAAATCGGAATTTTCGAGCCAGACGATGGCTAGGGTTTGAAATCCGACACGAAACCCGAGACGCAGTCATAAATTTAGGAGAAGAATGCTATCAGGATCTCGCGGTCGTCGATTTCATCTACACTTTTCGGGCGATTTTCGTACCACGAGACAAAAATGGGCCGAAATCGGTATTTTCGGGCCAGACGATGGCTAGGGTTTGAAATCCGACACGGAACCCGAGACACAGTCATAAATTTTGGAGAAGAATGCCACAAGGATCTCGCGGTCGTCGATTTCATCTAGACTTTTCGGGCGATTTTCGTACCACCCGACAAAAATGGGCCGAAATTGGTATTTTCGGGCCAGGCGATGGCTAGAGTTTGAAATCTTACACGGAACCTGAGACACAGTCATAAATTTAGGAGAAGAATGCTATAAGGATCTCGCGGTCGTCGAATTCATCTGCACTTTTCGGGCGATTTTCGTACCACCCGACAAAAACGGGCCGAAATCGGTATTTTCGGGCCAGACGATGGCTAGGATTTGAAATCCGACACGGAACCTAAGACACAGTCATAAATTTAATAGAAGAATGCTACAAGGATCTCGCGGTTGGTGATTTCATCTGGACTTTTCGGGCGATTTTCGTACCACTCGACAAAAATGGGCCGAAATTGGTATTTTCGGGCCAGACGATAGCTCGGGTTTGAAATCCGACACGGAACCCGAGACACAGTCATAAATTTAAGAGAAGAATGCTACAAGGATCTTGCGGTTGGTGATTTCATCTGGACTTTTCGGGCGATTTTCGTACCACTCGACAAAAATGGGTCGAAATTGGTATTTTTAGGCCAGACGATGGCTAGGGTTTGAAATCCGACACGGAACCCGAGACACAGTCATAATATTAGGAGAAGAATGCTTCAAGGATCTTGCGGTCGTCGATTTCATCTGGACTATTCGGGCGATTTTCGTACCACCCGAAAAAAATGGGCCGAAATCGGTATTTTCGGGCCAAACGATGGCTAGGGTTTGAAATCCGACATGGAACCCGAGACACAATCATAAATTTTGGAGAAGAATGCCACAAGGATCTCGCGGTCGTCGATTCTATCTGGACTTTTCGGGCGATTTTCGTACCACCCGACAAAAATGGGGCGAAATTAGTATTTTCGGGCCAGACGATGGCTAGGGTTTGAAATCCGACACGGAACCCGAGACACAGTCATAAATTTAGGAGAAGAATGCTACAAGGATCTCGCGGTCGTCGATTTCATCTGGACTTTTTGGGCGATTTTCGTACCACCCGACAAAAATGGCCCGAAATTTGTATTTTCGGGCCAGACGATGGCTACGGTTTTAAATCCGACACGGAACCCGAGACACAGTCATAAATTTAAGAGAAGAATGCTACAAGGATCTCGCGGTCGGTTATTTCATCTGGACTTTTCGGGCGATTTTCGTACCACCCGACAAAAATGGGCCGAAATCGGTATTTTCAGGCCACACGATGGCTAGAATTTGAAATCCGACACGGAACCCGAGACACAGTCATAAATTTATGAGAAGAATGCTACAAGGATCTCGCGATCGTCGATTTCATCTGGACTTTTCGGGTGATTTTCGTACCACCAGACAAAAATGGGCCGAAATCGGAATTTTCGAGCCAGACGATGGCTAGGGTTTGAAATCCGACACGAAACCCGAGACGCAGTCATAAATTTAGGAGAAGAATGCTATCAGGATCTCGCGGTCGTCGATTTCATCTACACTTTTCGGGCGATTTTCGTACCACGAGACAAAAATGGGCCGAAATCGGTATTTTCGGGCCAGACGATGGCTAGGGTTTGAAATCCGACACGGAACCCGAGACACAGTCATAAATTTTGGAGAAGAATGCCACAAGGATCTCGCGGTCGTCGATTTCATCTGGACTTTTTGGGCGATTTTCGTACCACCCGACAAAAATAGGCCGAAATCGGTATTTTCGGGCCAGACGATGGCTAGGGTTTGAAATCCGACATGGAACCCTAGACACAGTCATAAATTGAGGAGAAGAATGCTATAAGGATCTCGCGGTCGTCGATTTCATCTGCACTTTTCGGGCGATTTTCGTACCACCCGACAAAAATGGGCCGAAATCGGTATTTTCGGGCTAGACGATGGCTAGGATTTGAAATCCGACACGGAACCCGAGACACAGCCATAAATTTAAGAGAAGAATGCTACAAGGATCTCGCGGTTGGTGATTTCATCTGGACTTTTCGGGCGATTTTCGTACCACTCGACAAAAATGGGCCGAAATTGGTATTTTCGGGCCACACGATGGCTAGGGTTTGAAATCCGACACGGAACCCGAGACACAGTCATAAATTTTGGAGAAGAATGCCACAAGGATCTCGCGGTCGTCGATTTCATCTGGACTTTTCAGGCGATTTTCGTACCACCCGACAAAAATGGGCCGAAATTGGTATTTTCGGGCCAGGCGATGGCTAGGGTTTGAAATCTGACAAGGAACCTGAGACACAATCATAAATTTAGGAGAAGAATGCTACAAGGATCTCGCGGACTTCGATTTCATCAGCACTTTTCGGGCAATTTTCGTACCACCCGACAAAAATGGGCCGAAATTAGTATTTTCGGGCCAGACGATGGCTAGGGTTCGAAATCCGACACGGAACCCGAGACACAGTCCTAAATTTAGGAGAAGAATGCTACAAGGATCTCGCGGTCGTCGATTTCATCTGGACTTTTCGGGCGATTTTCGTACCACCCGACAAAAATGGGCCGAAATCGGTATTTTCGGGCCAGGCGATGGCTAGGGTTTGAAATCTGACACGGAACCTGAGACACAATCATAAATTTAGGAGAAGAATGCTACAAGGATCTCGCGGTCGTCGATTTCATCTGCACTTTTCAGGCGATTTTCGTACCACCCGACAAAAATGGGCCGAAATCGGTATTTTAAGGCCAGACGATGGCAAGGGTTTGAAATCCGACATGGAACCTGAGACACAATCATAAATTGAGGAGAAGAATGCTATAAGGACATCGCGGTCGTCGATTTCATCTGCACTTTTCGGGCGATTTTCGTACCACCCGACAAAAATGGGCCGAAATCGGTATTTTCGGGCCAGACGATGGCTAGGGTTTGAAATCCGACACGGAACCCGAGACACAGTCATAAATTTTGGAGAAGAATGCCACAAGGATCTCGCGGTCGTCGATTTCATCTAGACTTTTCCGGCGATTTTCGTACCACCCGACAAAAATGGGCCGAAATCGGTATTTTCGGGCCAGGCGATGGCTAGGGTTTGAAATCTGACACGGAACCTGAGACACAGTCATAAATTTAGGAGAAGAATGCTACAAGGATCTCGCGGTCGTCGATTTCATCTGGACTTTTCGGGCGATTTTCGTACCACCCGACAAAAATGGGCCGAAATTGGTATTTTCGGGCCAGACGATGGCTAGGGTTTGAAATCCGACACGGAACCCGAGACACAGTCATAAATTTAAGAGAAGAATGCTACAAGGATCTTGCGGTTGGTGATTTCATCTGGACTTTTCGGGCGATTTTCGTACCACTCGACAAAAATGGGCCGAAATTGGTATTTTTAGGCCAGACGATGGCTAGGGTTTGAAATCCGACACGGAACCCGAGACACAGTCATAATATTAGGAGAAGAATGCTTCAAGGATCTTGCGGTCGTCGATTTCATCTGGACTATTCGGGCGATTTTCGTACCACCCGAAAAAAATGGGCCGAAATCGGTATTTTCGGGCCAAACGATGGCTAGTGTTTGAAATCCGACATGGAACCCGAGACACAATCATAAATTTTGGAGAAGAATGCCACAAGGATCTCGCGGTCGTCGATTTCATCTGGACTTTTCGGGCGATTTTCGTACCACCCGACAAAAATGGGCCGAAATTGGTATTTTCGGGCCAGGCGATGGCTAGGGTTTGAAATCTGACAAGGAACCTGAGACACAATCATAAATTTAGGAGAAGAATGCTACAAAGATCTCGCAGACTTCGATTTCATCAGCACTTTTCGGGCAATTTTCGTACCACCCGACAAAAATGGGCCGAAATTAGTATTTTCGGGCCAGACGATGGCTAGGGTTTGAAATCCGACACGGAACCCGAGACACAGTCATAAATTTAGGAGAAGAATGCTACAAGGATCTCGCGGTCGTCGATTTCATCTGGACTTTTCGAGCGATTTTCGTACCACCCGACAAAAATGGGCCGAAATCGGTATTTTCGGGCCAGACGATGGCTAGGGTTTGAATTCCGACACGGAACCCGAGACACAATCATAAATTTAGGAGAAGAATGCTACAACGATCACGCGGTCGTCGATTTCATCTGTACTTTTCGGTTGATTTTCGTACCACCCGACAAAAATAGGCCGAAATCGGTATTTTCGGGCCAGACGATGGCTAGGGTTTGAAATCCGACACGGAACCCGAGACACAGTCATA
Organism: Cicer chorassanicum; assembly: GCA_037974735.1. NCBI lineage: Eukaryota > Viridiplantae > Streptophyta > Magnoliopsida > Fabales > Fabaceae > Cicer > Cicer chorassanicum. The sequence continues at coordinate 19,843 of JBBPBP010000851.1, read as the reverse complement.
AATTTAGGAGAAGAATGCTACAAGGATCTCGCGGTCGTCGATTTCATCTGCACTTTTCGGACGATTTTCGTACCACCCGAAAAAAATGGGCCGAAATCGGTATTTTCAGGCAAGACAATGGCTAGGATTTGAAATCCGACACGGAACCCGAGACACAGTCATAAATTTAAGAGAAGAATGCTACAAGGATCTCGCGGTCGGTGATTTCATCTGGACTTTTCGGGCGATTTTTGTACCACCCGACAAAAATGGGCCGAAATTGGTATTTTCGGGCCAGACGATGGCTAGGGTTTGAAATCCGACATGGAACCCAAGACACAGTCATAAATTAAGGAGAAGAATGCTACATGGATCTCGCGGTCGTCGATTTCATCTGCACTTTTCGGGCGATTTTCGTACCACCCGACAAAAATGCGACGAAATCGGTATTTTCGGGCCAGACGATGGCTAGGGTTTGAAATCCGACACGGAACCCGAGACACAGTCATAAATTTAAGAGAAGAATGCTACAAGGATCTCGCGATCGGTGATTTCATCTGGACTTTTTGGGCGATTTTCGTGCCACCCGACAAAAATGGGCCGAAATCCGTATTTTCGGGCCAGACGATGGCTAGGGTTTGAAATCCGACACGGAACCCGAGACACAGTCATAAATTTAGGAGAAGAATGCCACAAGGATCTCCCGGTGGTCAATTTCATCAGCACTTTTCGGGCGATTTTCGTACCACCCGACAAAAATGGGCCGAAATCGGTATTTTCGTACCAGGCGATGGCTTGGGTTTGAAATCTGACACGGAACCTGAGACAGAGTCATAAATTTAGGAGAATAATGCTACAAGGATCTCGCGGTCGTCGATTTCATCTGCACTTTTCGGGCGATTTTCGTACCACCCGACATAAATGCGCCGAAATTAGTATTTTCGGGCCAGACGATGGCTAGGGTTTGAAATCCGACACGGAACCCGAGACACAGTCATAAATTTAGGAGAAGAATGCTACAAGGATCTCGCGGTCGTCGATTTCATCTGCACTTTTCGGGCGATTTTCGTACCACCTGACAAAAATGGGCCGAAATCGGTATTTTCGGGCGAGACGATGGCAAGGGTTTAAAATCCGACACGGAACCCGAGACACAGTCATAAATTTAAGAGAAGAATGCTACAAGGATCTCGCGGTCGTCGATTTCATCTGGACTTTTCGGGCGATTTTCGTACCACCCGACAAAAATGGGCCGAAATCGGTATTTTCGGGCCAGACGATGGCTAGGATTTGAAATCCGACACGGAACCCGAGACACAGTCATAAATTTTGGAGAAGAATGCCACAAGGATCTCGCGGTCGTCGATTTCATCTGGACTTTTCGGGCGATTTTCGTACCACCCGACAAAAATGGGCCGAAATTGGTATTTTCGGGCCAGGCGATGGCTAGGGTTTGAAATCTGACAAGGAACCTGAGACACAATCATAAATTTAGGAGAAGAATGCTACAAGGATCTCGCAGACTTCGATTTCATCAGCACTTTTCGGGCAATTTACGTACCACCCGACAAAAATGGGCTGAAATTAGTATTTTCGGGCCAGACGATGGCTAGGGTTTGAAATCCGACACGGAACCCGAGACACAGTCATAAATTTAGGAGAAGAATGGTACAAGGATCTCGCGGTCGTCGATTTCATCTGGACTTTTCGGGCGATTTTCGTACCACCCGACAAAAATGGGCCGAAATCGGTATTTTCGGGCCAGGCGATGGCTAGGGTTTGAAATCTGACACGGAACCTGAGACACAATCATAAATTTAGGAGAAGAATGCTACAAGGATCTCGCGGACTTCGATTTCATCAGCACTTTTTGGGTAATTTTCGAACCACCCGACAAAAATGGGCCGAAATTAGTATTTTCGGGCCAGACGATGGCTAGGGTTTGAAATCCGACACGGAACCTAAGACACAGTCATAAATTTAGGAGAAGAATGCTACAAGGATCTCGCGGTCGTCGAATTCATCTGCACTTTTCGGGCGATTTTCGTACCTCCCGACAAAAACGGGCTGAAATCGGTATTTTCGGGCCAGACGATGGCCAGGATTTGAAATCCGACACGGAACCCGAGACACAGTCATAAATTTAAGAGAAGAATGCTACAAGGATCTCGCGGTTGGTGATTTCATCTGGACTTTTCGGGCGATTTTCGTACCACCCGACAAAAATGGGCCGAAATTAGTATTTTCCGTTCAGACGATGGCTAGGGTTTGAAATCCGATACGGAACCCGAGACACAGTAATAAATTTAGGAGAAGAATGCTACAAGGATCTCGCGGTCGTCGAATTCATCTGGACTTTTCGGTCGATTTTTGTACCACCCGACAAAAATGGGCCGAAATCGGTATTTTCGGGCCAGACGATGGCTAGGGTTTGAAATCCGACATGGAACCCAAGACATAGTCATAAATTAAGGAGAAGAATGCTACAAGGGTCTCGCGGTCGTCGATTTCATCTGTACTTTTCGGGCGATTTTCGTACCACCAGACAAAAATGGGCCGAAATCGGTATTTTCGGGCCAGACGATGGCTAGGGTTTGAAATCAGACACGGAACCTGAGACACAGTCATAAATTTAGGAGAAGAATGCTACAAGGATCTCGCGGTCGTCGAATTCATCTGCACTTTTCGGGCGATTTTCGTACCACCCGACAAAAATGGGCCGAAATCGGTATTTTCGGGTTAGACGATGGCTAGGATTTGAAATCTGACACGGAACCCGAGACACAGTCATAAATTTAAGAGAAGAATGCTACAAGGATCTCGCGGTTGGTGATTTCATCTGGACTTTTCGGGCGATTTTCGTACCACTCGACAAAAATGGGCCGAAATTGGTATTTTCGGGCCACACGATGGCTAGGGTTTGAAATCCGACACGGAACCCGAGACACAGTCATAAATTTTGGAGAAGAATGCCACAAGGATCTCGCGGTCGTCGATTTCATCTGGACTTTTCAGGCGATTTTCGTACCACCCGACAAAAATGGGCCGAAATTGGTATTTTCGGGCAAGGCGATGGCTAGGGTTTGAAATCTGACAAGGAACCTGAGACACAATCATAAATTTAGGAGAAGAATGCTACAAGGATCTCGCGGACTTCGATTTCATCAGCACTTTTCGGGCAATTTTCGTAACACCCGACAAAAATGGGCCGAAATTAATACTTTCGGGCCAGACGATGGCTAGGGTTTGAAATCCGACACGGAACCCGAGACACAGTCATAAATTTAGGAGAAGAATGCTACAAGGATCTCGCGGTCGTCGATTTCATCTGGACTTTTTGGGCAATTTTCGTACCACCCGACAAAAATGGGCCGAAATTTGTATTTTCGGGCCAGACGATGGCTACGGTTTTAAATCCGACACGGAACCTCGAGACACAGTCATAAATTTAAGAGAAGAATTCTACAAGGATCTCGCGGTCGGTTATTTCATCTGGACTTTTCGGGCGATTTTCGTACCACCCGACAAAAATGGGCCGAAATCGGTATTTTCGGGCCACACGATGGCTAGAATTTGAAATCCGACACGGAACCCGAGACACAGTCATAAATTTATGAGAAGAATGCTACAAGGATCTCGCGATCGTCGATTTCATCTGGACTTTTCGGGTGATTTTTGTACCACCAGACAAAAATGGGCCGAAATCGGAATTTTCGGGCCAGACGATGGCTAGGGTTTGAAATCCGACTTGGGTTCCATGTCAGATTTCAAACCCTAGCCATCGTCTTTAAGGAGAAGAATGCTACAAGGATCTCGCGGTCGTCGATTTCATCTGCACTTTTCGGGCGATTTTCGTACCACCAGACAAAAATGGGCCGAAATCGGTATTTTCGGGCCAGACGATGGCTAGTGTTTGAAATCAGACACGGAACCTGAGACACAGTCATAAATTTAGGAGAAGAATGCTACAAGGATCTCGCGGTCGTCGAATTCATCTGCACTTTTCGGGCGATTTTCGTACCACCCGACAAAAATGGGCCGAAATCGGTATTTTCGGGCTAGACGATGGCTAGGATTTGAAATCCGACACGGAACCCGAGACACAGTCATAAATTTAAGAGAAGAATGCTACAACGATCTCGTGGTTGGTGATTTCATTTGGACTTTTCAGGCGATTTTCGTACACTCGACAAAAATGGGCCGAAATTGGTATTTTCAGGCCAGACGATGGCTAGGGTTTGAAATCCGACACGGAACCCGAGACACAGTCATAAATTTAGGAGAAGAATGCTTCAAGGATCTTGCGGTCGTCGATTTCATCTGGACTATTCGGGCGATTTTCGTACCACCCGACAAAAATAGGCCGAAATCGGTATTTTCGGGCCAGACGATGGCTAGGGTTTGAAATCAGACACGGAACCTGAGACACAGTCATTAATTTAGGAGAAGAATGCTACAAGGATCTCCCGGACATCGATTTCATCAGCACTTTTCGGGCAATTTTCGTACCACCCGACAAAAATGGGCCGAAATCGATATTTTCGGGCCAGGCAATGGCTAGGGTTTGAAATCTGACACGGAACCTGAGACATAGTCATAAATTTAGGAATATAATGCTACAAGGATCTCGCGGTCGTCGATTTCATCTGCACTTTTCGGGCGATTTTCGTACCACCCGACAAAAATGCGCCGAAATTAGTATTTTCGGGCCAGACGATGGCTAGGGTTTGAAATCCGACACGGAACCTGAGACACAGTCATAAATTTAGGAGAAGAATGCTACAAGGATCTCGCGGTCGTCGAATTCATCTGCACTTTTCGGGCGATTTTCGTACCACCCGACAAAAACAGGCCGAAATCGGTATTTTCGGGCCAGACGATGGCCAGGATTTGAAATCCGACACGGAACCCGAGACACAGTCATAAATTTAAGAGAAGAATTCTACAAGGATCTCGCGGTTGGTGATTTCATCTGGACTTTTCGGGCGATTTTCGTACCACCCGACAAAAATGGGTCGAAATTAGTATTTTCCGTTCAGACGATGGCTAGGGTTTGAAATCCGATACGGAACCCGAGACACAGTCATAAATTTAGGAGAAGAATGCTACAAGGATCTCGCGGTCGTCGATTTCATTTGGACTTTTCGGTCGATTTTTGTACCACCCGACAAAAATGGGCCGAAATCGGTATTTTCGGGCCAGACGATGGCTAGGGTTTGAAATCCGACATGGAACCCAAGACACAGTCATAAATTAAGGAGAAGAATGCTACAAGGATCTCGCGGTCGTCGATTTCATCTGCACTTTTCGGGCGATTTTCGTACCACCCGACAAAAACAGGCCGAAATCGGTATTTTCGGGCCAGACGATGGCCAGGATTTGAAATCCGACACGGAACCCGAGACACAGTCATAAATTTAAAAGAAGAATGCTACAAGGATCTCGCGGTTGGTGATTTCATCTGGACTTTTCGGGCGATTTTCGTACCACCCGACAAAAATGGGCCGAAATTAGTATTTTCCGTTCAGACGATGGCTAGGGTTTGAAATCCGATACGGAACCCGAGACACAGTCATAAATTTAGGAGAAGAATGCTACAAGGATCTCGCGGTCGTCGATTTCATCTGGACTTTTCGGTCGATTTTTGTACCACCCGACAAAAATGGGCCGAAATCGGTATTTTCGGGCCAGACGATGGCTAGGGTTTGAAATCCGACATGGAACCCAAGATACAGTCATAAATTAAGGAGAAGAATGCTACAAGGATCTCGCGGTCGTCGATTTCATCTGCACTTTTCGGGCGATTTTCGTACCACCAGACAAAAATGGGCCGAAATCGGTATTTTCGGGCCAGACGATGGCTAGGGTTTGAAATCAGACACGGAACCTGAGACACAGTCATAAATTTAGGAGAAGAATGCTACAAGGATCTCGCGGTCGTCGAATTCATCTGCACTTTTCGGGCGATTTTCGTACCACCCGACAAAAATGGGCCGAAATCGGTATTTTCGGGCCAGACGATGGCTAGGATTTGAAATCCGACACGGAACCCGAGACACAGTCATAAATTTAGGAGAAGAATGCTACAAGGAACTCGCGGTCGTCGAATTCATCTTCACTTTTCGGGCGATTTTCGTACCACCCGACAAAAATGGGCCGAAATCGGTATTTTCGGGCCAGACGATGGCTAGGATTTGAAATCCGACACGGAACCCGAGACACAGTCATAAATTTAAGAGAAGAATGCTACAAGGATCTCGCGGTTGGTGATTTCATCTGGACTTTTCGGGCGATTTTCGTACCACCCGACAAAAATGGGCCGAAATTAGTATTTTCCGTTCAGACGATGGCTAGGGTTTGAAATCCGATACGGAACGTAAGACACAATCATAAATTTAGGAGAAGAATGCTACAAGGATCTCGCGGTCGTCGATTTCATCTGGACTTTTCGGTCGATTTTTGTACCACCCGACAAAAATGGGCCGAAATCGGTATTTTCGGGCCAGACGATGGCTAGGGTTTGAAATCCGACATGGAACCCAAGACACAGTCATAAATTAAGGAGAAGAATGCTACAAGGATCTCGCGGTCGTCGATTTCATCTGCACTTTTCGGGCGATTTTCGTACCACCCGACAAAAATGGGCCGAAATCGGTATTTTCGGGCCAGACGATGGCTAGGGTTTGAAATCCGACACGGAACCCGAGACACAGTCAAAGATTTAGGAGAAGAATGCTACAAGGATCTTGCGGTCGTCGATTTCATCTGGACTTTTCGGGCGATTTTCGTACCACCCAACAAAAATGGGCCGAAATCGGTATTTTTGGGCCAGACGATTGCTAGGGTTTGAAATCCGACACAGAACCCGAGACACAGTCTAAATTTAGGAGAAGAATGCTACAAGGATCTCGCGGTCGTCGATTTTATCTGCACTTTTCGGGCGATTTTCGTACCACCCGACAAAAATGGGCCGAAATCGGTATTTTCGGGCCAGACGATGGCTAGGGTTTGAAATCCGACACGGAACCTGAGACACAGTCATAAATTTAGGAGAAGAATGCTACAAGGATCTCGCGGTCGTCGAATTCATCTGCACTTTTCGGGCGATTTTCGTACCACCCGACAAAAACAGGCCGAAATCGGTATTTTCGGGCCAGACGATGACCAGGATTTGAAATCCGACACGGAACCCGAGACACAGTCATAAATTTAAGAGAAGAATGCTACAAGGATCTCGCGGTTGGTGATTTCATCTGGACTTTTCGGGCGATTTTTGTACCACCCGACAAAAATGGGCCGAAATTAGTATTTTCCGTTTAGACGATGGCTAGGGTTTGAAATCCGATACGGAACCCGAGACACAGTCATAAATTTAGGAGAAGAATGCTACAAGGATCTCGCGGTCGTCGATTTCATCTGGACTTTTCGGTCGATTTTTGTACCACCCGACAAAAATGGGCCGAAATCGGTATTTTCGGGCCAGACGATGGCTAGGGTTTGAATTCCGACATGGAACCCAAGACACAGTCATAAATTAAGGAGAAGAATGCTACAAGGATCTTGCGGTCGTCGATTTCATCTGCACTTTTCGGGCGATTTTCGTACCACCAGACAAAAATGGGCCGAAATCGGTATTTTCGGGTCAGACGATGGCTAGGGTTTGAAATCAGACACGGAACCTGAGACACAGTCATAAATTTAGGAGAAGAATGCTACAAGGATCTCGCGGTTGGTGATTTCATCTGGACTTTTCGGGCGATTTTCGTACCACTCGACAAAAATGGGCCGAAATTGGTATTTTCGGGCCACACGATGGCTAGGGTTTGAAATCCGACACGGAACCCGAGACACAGTCATAAATTTTGGAGAAGAATGCCACAAGGATCTCGCGGTCTTCGATTTCATCTGGACTTTTCAGGCGATTTTCGTACCACCCGACAAAAATGGGCCGAAATTGGTATTTTCAGGCCAGGCGATGGCTACGGATTGAAATCTGGCAAGGAACCTGAGACACAATCATAAATTTAGGAGAAGAATGCTACAAGGATCTCGCGGACTTCGATTTCATCAGCACTTTTCGGGCAATTTTCGTAACACCCGACAAAAATTGGCCGAAATTAGTATTTTCGGGCCAGACGATGGCTAGGGTTTGAAATCCGACACGGAACCCGAGACACAGTCATAAATTTAGGAGAAGAATGCTACAAGGATCTCGCGGTCGTCGATTTCATCTGGACTTTTTGGGCGATTTTCGTACCACCCGACAAAAATGGGCCGAAATTTCTATTTTCGGGCCAGACGATGGCTACGGTTTTAAATCCGACACGGAACCCGAGACACAGTCATAAATTTAAGAGAAGAATGCTACAAGGATCTCGCGGTCGGTTATTTCATCTGGACTTTTCGGGCGATTTTCGTACCACCCGACAAAAATGGGCCGAAATCGGTATTTTCAGGCCACACGATGGCTAGAATTTGAAATCCGACACGGAACCCGAGACACAGTCATAAATTTATGAGAAGAATGCTACAAGGATCTCGCGATCGTCGATTTCATCTGGACTTTTCGGGTGATTTTCGTACCACCAGACAAAAATGGGCCGAAATCGGAATTTTCGGGCCAGACGATGGCTAAGGTTTGAAATCCGACACGAAACCCGAGACGCAGTCATAAATTTAGGAGAAGAATGCTATCAGGATCTCGCGGTCGTCGATTTCATCTACACTTTTCGGGCGATTTTCGTACCACGAGACAAAAATGGGCCGAAATCGGTATTTTCGGGCCAGACGATGGCTA
>JBBPBP010000849.1:1373-15292 GCA_037974735.1 Cicer chorassanicum | reverse complement strand
CGGGTTCCGTGTCGGATTTAAAACCGTAGCCATCGTCTGGCCCGAAAATACAAATTTCGGCCCATTTTTGTCGGGTGGTACGAAAATCGCCCGAAAAGTCCAGATGAAATAACCGACCGCGAGATCCTTGTAGCATTCTTCTCTTAAATTTATGACTGTGTCCCGGGTTCCGTGTCGGATTTAAAACCGTAGCCATCGTCTGGACCGAAAATACAAATTTCGGCCCATTTTTGTCGGGTGGTACGAAAATCGCCCAAAAAGTCCAGATGAAATCACCGACCGCGAGATCCTTGTAGCATTCTTCTCTTAAATTTATGACTGTGTCTCGGGTTCCGTGTCGGATATCAAACCCTAGCCTTCGTCTGGCCCGAAAATACCGATTTCGGCCCATTTTGGTCGGGTAGTACGAAATTTGCCCGAAAAGTGCAGATGTAATCGACGACTGCGAGATCCTTGTAGCATTCTTCTCCTAAATTTATGATTGTATCTCAGGTTCCGTGTCAGATTTCAAACCCTAGCCATCGCCTGGCCCGAAAATACCGATTTCAGCCCATTTTTGTCGAGTGGTACGAAAATCGCCCGAAAAGTTCAGAAGAAATCGAGGACCGCGAGATCCTTGTAGCATTCTTCTCCTAAATTTATGATTGTGTCTCGGGTTCCGTGTCAGATTTCAAATCCTAGCCATCGTCTGGCCCAAAAATACCGATTTCGGCCCATTTTTGTCGGGTGGTACGAAAATCGCCCGAAAAGTCCAGATCAAATCGACGATCGCGAGATCCTTGTAGCATTCTTCTCTTAAATATATGACTGTGTCTCGGGTTCCGTGTCGGATTTTAAGCCCTTGCCATCGTCTGGACCGAAAATACCGATTTCGGCCCATTTTTGTCGGGTGGTACGAAAATCGCCCGAAAAGTGCAAATGAAATCGACGACCGCGAGATCCCTGTAGCATTCTTCTCCTAAATTTATGACTGTGTCTTGGGTTCCGTCTCGGATTTCAAACCCTAGCAATCGTCTGTCCTGAAAATACCGATTTCGGCCCATTTTTGTCGGGTGGTACGAAAATCGCCCGAAAAGTTCAGATGAAATCGAGGACCGCGAGATCCTTGTAGCATTCTTCTCCTAAATTTATGATTGTGTCTCAGGTTCCGTGTCAGATTTCAAATCCTAGCCATCGTCTGGCCCAAAAATACCGATTTCGGCCCATTTTTGTCGGGTGGTACGAAAATCGCCCGAAAAGTCCAGATGAAATCGACGATCGCGAGATCCTTATAGCATTCTTCTCCTCAATTTATGACTGTGTCTAGGGTTCCATGTCGGATTTCAAACCCTAGCCATCGTCTGGCCCGAAAATACCAATTTCGGCCCATTTTTGTCGGGTGGTACGAAAATCGCCCGAAAAGTCCAGATGAAATCGATGACCGCGAGATCCTTGTAGCATTCTTCTCCTAAATTTATGACCGTGTCTCGGGTTCCGTGTCGGATTTCAAATTCTAGCCATCGTCTGGCCCGAAAATACCGATTTCGGCCCATTTTTGTCGGGTGGTACGAAAATCGCCCAAAAAGTCCAGATGAAATCACCGACCGCGAGATCCTCGTAGCATTCTTCTCTTAAATTTATGACTGTGTCCCGGGTTCCGTGTCGGATTTAAAACCGTAGCCATCGTCTGGCCCGAAAATACAAATTTCGGCCCATTTTTGTCGGGTGGTACGAAAATCGCCCGAAAAGTCCAGATGAAATAACCGACCGCGAGATCCTTGTAGCATTCTTCTCTTAAATTTATGACTGTGTCCCGGGTTCCGTGTCGGATTTAAAACCGTAGCCATCGTCTGGACTGAAAATACAAATTTCGGGCCATTTTTGTCGGGTGGTACGAAAATCGCCCAAAAAGTCCAGATGAAATCACCGACCGCGAGATCCTTGTAGCATTCTTCTCTTAAATTTATGACTGTGTCTCGGGTTCCGTGTCGGATATCAAACCCTAGCCTTCGTCTGGCCCGAAAATACCGATTTCGGCCCATTTTGGTCGGGTAGTACGAAATTTGCCCGAAAAGTGCAGATGTAATCGACGACCGCGAGATCCTTGTAGCATTCTTCTCCTAAATTTATGATTGTATCTCAGGTTTCGTGTCAGATTTCAAACCCTAGCCATCGCCTGGCCCGAAAATACCGATTTCAGCCCATTTTTGTCGAGTGGTACGAAAATCGCCCGAAAAGTTCAGAAGAAATCGAGGACCGCGAGATCCTTGTAGCATTCTTCTCCTAAATTTATGATTGTGTCTCGGGTTCCGTGTCAGATTTCAAATCCTAGCCATCGTCTGGCCCAAAAATACCGATTTCGGCCCATTTTTGTCGGGTGGTACGAAAATCGCCCGAAAAGTCCAGATCAAATCGACGATCGCGAGATCCTTGTAGCATTCTTCTCTTAAATATATGACTGTGTCTCGGGTTCCGTGTCGGATTTTAAACCCTTGCCATCGTCTGGCCCGAAAATACCGATTTCGGCCCATTTTTGTCGGGTGGTACGAAAATCGCCCGAAAAGTGCAAATGAAATCGACGACCGCGAGATCCCTGTAGCATTCTTCTCCTAAATTTATGACTGTGTCTTGGGTTCCGTCTCGGATTTCAAACCCTAGCAATCGTCTGTCCTGAAAATACCGATTTCGGCCCATTTTTGTCGGGTGGTACGAAAATCGCCCGAAAAGTTCAGATGAAATCGAGGACCGCGAGATCCTTGTAGCATTCTTCTCCTAAATTTAGGATTGTGTCTCGGGTTTCGTGTCAGATTTCAAATCCTAGCCATCGTCTGGCCCAAAAATACCAATTTCGGCCCATTTTTGTCGGGTGGTACGAAAATCGCCCGAAAAGTCCAGATGAAATCGACGACCGCGAGATCCTTGTAGCATTCTTCTCATAAATTTATGACTGTGTCTCGGGTTCCATGTCGGATTTCAAACCCTAGCCATCGTCTGGCCCGAAAATACCAATTTCGACCCATTTTTGTAGGGTGGTACGAAAATCGCCCGAAAAGTCCAGATGAAATAACCAACCGCGAGATCCTTGTAGCATTCTTCTCTTAAATTTATGACTGTGTCCCGGGTTCCGTGTCGGATTTAAAACCGTAGCCATCGTCTGGCCCGAAAATACAAATTTCGGCCCATTTTTGTCGGGTGGTACGAAAATCGCCCAAAAAGTCCAGATGAAATCACCGACCGCGAGATCCTTGTAGCATTCTTCTCTTAAATTTATGACTGTGTCTCGGGTTCCGTGTCGGATTTTAAACCCTTGCCATCGTCTGGCCCGAAAATACCGATTTCGGCCTATTTTTGTCGGGTGGTACGAAAATCGCCCGAAAAGTGCAGATGAAATCGACGACCGCGGGATCCCTGTAGCATTCTTCTCCTAAATTTATGATTGTGTCTCGGGTTCCGTCTCGGATTTCAAACCCTAGCAATCGTCTGTCCTGAAAATACCGATTTCAGCCCATTTTTGTCGAGTGGAACGAAAATCGCCCGAAAAGTTCAGATGAAATCGAGGACCGCGAGATCCTTGTAGCATTCTTCTCCTAAATTTATGATTGTGTCTCGGGTTCCGTGTCAGATTTCAAATCCTAGCCATCGTCTGGCCCAAAAATACCGATTTCGGCCCATTTTTGTCGGGTGGTACGAAAATCGCCCGAAAAGTCCAGATGAAATCACCGACCGCGAGATCCTTGTAGCATACTTCTCTTAAATTTATGACTGTGTCTCGGGTTCCGTGTCGGATTTCAAATCCTAGCCATCGTCTGGCCCGAAAATACCGATTTCGGACCATTTTTGTCGGGTGGTACGAAAATCGCCCGAAAAGTGCAGATGAAATCGACGACCGCGAGATCCTTGTAGCATTCTTCTCCTAAATTTATGAATGTGTCTTGGGTTCCGTGTCGGATTTCAAACCCTAGCCATCGTCTGGCCCGAAAATACCGATTTCGGCCCATTTTTGTCGGGTGGTACGAAAATCGCCCGAAAAGTGCAGATGAAATCGACGACCGCGAGATCCTTGTAGCATTCTTCTCCTAAATTTATGGTTGTGTCTCAGGTTCCGTGTCAGATTTCAAACCCTAGCCATCGTCTGGCCCGAAAATACCGATTTCGGCCCATTTTTGTCGGGTGGTACGAAAATTGCCCGAAAAGTCCAGATGAAATCACCGACCGCGAGATCCTTCTAGCATTCTTCTCTTAAATTTATGACTGTGTCTCGGGTTCCGTGTCGGATTTCAAACCCTAGCCATCGTCTGGCCCGAAAATACCGATTTCGGCCCATTTTTGTCGGGTGGTACGAAAATCGCCCGAAAAGTGCAGATGAGTTCGACGACCGCGAGATCCTTGTAGCATTCTTCTCCTAAATTTATGATTGTGTCTCGGGTTCCGTGTCGGATTTCAAACCCTAGCCATCGTCTGGCCCGAAAATACCGATTTCGGCCCATTTTTGTCGGGTGGTATGAAAATCGCCCGAAAAGTGCAGATGAAATCGACGACCGCGAGATTCTTGTAGCATTCTTCTCCTGAATTTCTGATTGTGTCTCGAGTTCCGTGTAGGATTTCAAACCCTAGCCATCGTCTGGCCCAAAAATACCGATTTCGGCCTATTTTTGTCGGATGGTACGAAAATCGCCCGAAAAGTGCAGATGAAATCGACGGCCGCGAGATCCTTGTAGCATTCTTCTCCTAAATTTATGAATGTGTCTCGGGTTCCGTGTTGGATTTCAAACCCTAGCCATCGTCTGGCCTGAAAATACTGATTTTGGCCCATTTTTTTCGGGTGGTACCGAAATCGCCTGAAAAGACCAGATCAAATCGACGACCGCGAGATCCATATAGCATTCTTCTCAATTTATGACTGTGTCTCGGGTTCCGTGTCGGATTTCAAACCCTAGCCATCGTCTGGCCCGAAAATACCGATTTCGGTCCATTTTTGTCGGGTGGTACGAAAATCGCCCGAAAAGTGCAGATGAAATCGACGACCGCGAGATTCTTGTAGCATTCTTCTCCTGAATTTCTGACTGTGTCTCGGGTTCGTGTAGGATTTCAAACCCTAGCCATCGTCTGTCCCGAAAATACCGATTTCGGCCCATTTTTGTCGGGTGGTACGAAAATCGCCCGAAAAGTGCAGATGAAATCGACGACCGCGAGATCCATATAGCATTCTTCTCCTCAATTTATGATTGTGTCTCGGGTTCCGTGTCGGATTTCAAACCCTAGCCATCGTCTGGCCCGAAAATACCGATTTCGGCCCATTTTTGTCGGGTGGTACGAAAATCGCCCGAAAAGTGCAGATGAAATCGACGACCGCGAGATCTTTGTAGCATTCTTCTCCTAAATTAATGATTGTGTCTCGGGTTCCGTGTCGGATTTCAAACCCTAGCCATCGTCTGGCCCGAAAATACCGATTTCGGCCCATTTTTGTCGGGTGGTACGAAAATCGCCTGAAAAGTCCAGATGAAATCGACGACCGCGAGTTCCTTGTAGCATTCTTCTCCTAAATTTATGACTGTGTCTCGAGTTTCGTGTCGGATTTCAAACCCTAGCCATCGTCTGGCCCGAAAATACCGATTTCGGCCCATTTTTGTCGGGTGGTACGAAAATCGCCCGAAAAGTGCAGATGAAATCGACGACCGCGAGATCCTTGTAGCATTCTTCTCCTAAATTTATGACTGTTTCTAGGGTTCCGTGTCGGATTTCAAACTCTAGCCATCGTCTGGCCCGAAAATACCGATTTCGGCCCATTTTTATCGGGTGGTACGAAAATTGCCCGAAAAGTCCAGATGAAATCGAGGACCGCGAGATCCTTGTAGCATTCTTCTCCTAAATTTATGACAGTGTCTCGTGTTCCGTGTCAGATTTCAAACCCTAGCCATCGTCTGGCCCGAAAATACCGATTTCGGCCCATTTTTGTCGGGTGGTACGAAAATCGCCCGAAAAGTGCAGATGAAATCGACGACCGCGAGATCCTTGTAGCATTCTTCTATTCAATTTATGACTGTGTCTCAGGTTTCGTGTCGGATTGCAAACCCTAGCCATCGTCTGGCCCAAAAATACCGATTTCAGCCCATTTTTGTCGGGTGGTACGAAAATCGCCCGAAATGTGCAGATGAAATCGACGACCGCGAGATCCTTATAGCATTCTTCTCCAAAATTTTTGATTGTGTCTCGGGTTCGGTGTCGGATTTCAAACCCTAGCCATCGTCTGGCCCGAAAATACCGATTTCGGCCCATTTTTGTCGGGTTGTACGAAAATCGCCCGAAAAATGCAGATGAAATCGACGACCGCGAGATTCTTGTAGCATTCTTCTCCTAAATTTATGACCGTGTCTCGGGTTCCGTGTCAAATTTCAAACCCTAGCCATCGTCAAGCCCGAAAATACCGATTTCGGCCCATTTTTGTCGGGTGGTACGAAAATCGCCCGAAAAGTGCAGATGAAATCGACGACCGCGAGATCCTTGTAGCATTCTTCTCCTAAATTTATGAATGTGTCTCGGGTTCCGTGTCGGATTTCAAACCCTAGCCATCATCTGGCCCGAAAATTCCGATTTCGGCCCATTTTTGTCGGGTGGTACGAAAATCGCCCGAAAAGTCCAGATGAAATCGACGACCGCGAGATCCTTGTAGCATTCTTCTCCAAAATTTATGATTGTGTCTCAGGTTTCGTGTCGGATTTCAAACCCTAGCCATCGCCTGGCCCGAAAATACCGATTTCGGCCCATTTTTGTCGGGTGGTACGAAAATCGCCCGAAAAGTGCAGATGAAATCGACGACCGCGAGATCCTTGTAGCATTCTTCTCCTAAATTTATGATTGTATCTCAGGTTCCGTGTCAGATTTCAAACCCTAGCCATCGCCTGGCCCGAAAATACCAATTTCGGCCCATTTTTGTCGGGTGGTACGAAAATCGCTTGAAAAGTCCAGATGAAATAGACGACCGCGAGATCCTTGTAGCATTCTTCTCCTAAATTTATGACTGTGTCTCGGGTTCCGTGTCGGATTTCAAACCCTAGCCAACGTCTGGCCCGAAAATACAAATTTTGGCCCATTTTTGTCGGGTGGTACGAAAATCGCCCAAAAAGTCCAGATGAAATCACCGACCGCGAGATCCTTGTAGCATTCTTCTCTTAAATTTATGACTGTGTCTCGGGTTCCGTGTCGGATTTCAAACCCTAGCCATCGTCTGGCCCGAAAATACCGATTTCGGCCCATTTTTGTTGGGTGGTACGAAAATCGCCCGAAAAGTTTAGATAAAATCGACGACCGCGAGATCCTTGTAGCATTCTTCTCCTAAATTTATGACTCTGTCTCGGGTTCCGTGTCGGATTTCAAACCCTAGCCATCGTCTGGCCCGAAAATACCGATTTCGGCCCATTTTTGTCGGGTGGTACGAAAATCGCCCGAAAAGTGCAGATGAAATTGACGACCGCGAGATCCTTGTAGCATTCTTCTCCTAAATTTATGACTGTCTCAGGTTCCGTGTCAGATTTCAAACGCTAGCCATCGCTTGGCCCGAAAATACCGATTTCGGCCCATTTTTGTCGGGTGGTACGAAAATCGCCCGAAAAGTCCAGATGAAATCGACGACCGCGAGATCCTTATAGCATTCTTCTCCTCAATTTATGACTGTGTCTAGGGTTCCATGTCGGATTTCAAACCCTAGCCATCGTCTGGCCCGAAAATACCAATTTCGGCGCATTTTTGTCGGGTGGTACGAAAATCGCCCGAAAAGTGCAGATGAATTCGACGACCACGAGATCCTTGTAGCATTCTTCTCCTAAATTTATGACTGTGTCTCAGGTTCCGTGTCGGATTTCAAACCCTAGCCATCGTCTGGCTCGAAAATACGGATTTCGGCCCATTTTTGTCGGGTGGTACGAAAATCGCCCGAAAAGTGCAGATGAAATAGACGACCGCGAGATCCTTGTGGCATTCTTCTCCAAAATTTATGACTGTGTCTCGGGTTCCGTGTCGGATTTCAAACCCTAACCATCGTCTGGCCCGAAAATACAAATTTCGGCCCATTTTTGTCGGGTGGTACGAAAATCGCTCAAATAGTCCAGATGAAATCGACGACCGCGAGATCCTTGTGGCATTCTTCTCCAAAATTTATGACTGTGTCTCGGGTTCCGTGTCGGATTTCAAACCCTAGCCATCGTCTGGCCCGAAAATACCAATTTCGGCCCATTTTTGTCGGGTGGTACGAAAATCGCACGAAAAGTCCAGATGAAATCACCAACTGCGAGATCCTTGTAGCATTCTTCTCTTAAATTTATGACTGTGTCTCGGGTTCCGTGTCGGATTTCAAATCCTAGCCATCGTCTGGCCCGAAAATACCGATTTCGGCCCATTTTTGTCGGGTGGTACGAAAATCGCCCGAAAAGTGCAGATGAATTCGACGACCGCGAGATCCTTGTAGCATTCTTCTCCTAAATTTATGATTGTGTCTCGGGTTCCGTGTCGGATTTCAAACCCTAGCCATCGTCTGGCCCGAAAATACAAATTTCGGCCCATTTTTGTTGGGTGGTACGAAAATCGCCCGAAAAGTCCAGATGAAATCACCAACCGCCATATCCTTGTAGCATTCTTCTCTTAAATTTATGACTGTGTCTCGGGTTCCGTGTCGGATTTCAAATCCTAGCCATCGTCTGGCTCGAAAATACCGATTTCGGCCCATTGTTGTCGGGTGGTACGAAAATCGCCCGAAAAGTGCAGATGAATTCGACGACCGCGAGATACTTTGTAGCATTCTTCTCCTAAATTTATGAATGTGTCTCGGGTTCCGTATCGGATTTCAAAACCTAGCCATCGTCTGGCCCGAAAATACAAATTTCAGCCCATTTTTGTCGGGGTGTACGAAAATCGCCCAAAAAGTCCAGATGAAATCACCGACCGCGAGATCCTTGTAGCATGCTTCTCTTAAATTTATGACTGTGTCTCAGGTTCCGTGTCGGATTTCAAACCCTAACCATCGTCTGGCCCGAAAATACCGATTTCGGCCCATTTTTGTCGGGTGGTACGAAAATCGCCCGAAAAGTGCAGATGAGTTCGACGACCGCGAGATCCTTGTAGCATTCTTCTCCTAAATTTATGACTGTGTCTCGGGTTCCGTGTCGGATTTCAAACCCTAGCCATCGTCTGGCCCGAAAATACAAATTTCGGCCCATTTTTGTTGGGTGGTACGAAAATCGCCCGAAAAGTCCAGATGAAATCACCAACCGCCAGATCCTTGTAGCATTCTTCTCTTAAATTTATGACTGTGTCTCGGGTTCCGTGTCATATTTTAAACCCTTGCCATCGTCTGACCCGAAAATACCGATTTCGGCCCATTTTTGTCTGGTGGTACGAAAATCGCCCGAAAAGTGCAAATGAATTCGACGACCGCGAGATCCTTGTAGCATTCTTCTCCTAAATTTATGATTGTATCTCAGGTTCCGTGTCGGATTTCAAATCCTAGCCATCGTCTGGCCCGTAAATACCGATTTCGGCCCATTTTTGTCGGGTGGTACGAAAATCGCCCGAAAAGTGCAGATGAATTCGACGACCGCGAGATCCTTGTAGCATTCTTCTCCTAAATTTATGACTGTGTCTCGGGTTCCGTGTCGGATTTCAAATCCTAGCCATCGTATGGCCCGAAAATACAAATTTCGGCCCATTTTTGTCGGGTGGTACGAAAATCGCCCAAAAAGTCCAGATAAAATCGACGACCACGAGATCCTTGTGGCATTCTTCTCCAAAATTTATGACTGTGTCTCGGGTTCCGTGTCGGATTTCAAACCCTAGCCATCGTCTGGCCCGAAAATACCAATTTCGGCCCATTTTTGTCGGGTGGTACGAAAATCGCACGAAAAGTCCAGATGAAATCACCAACCGCGAGATCCTTGTAGCATTCTTCTCTTAAATTTATGACTGTGTCTCGGGTTTCGTGTCGGATTTCAAATCCTAGCCATCGTCTGGCCCGAAAATACCGATTTCGGCCCATTTTTGTCGGGAGGTACGAAAATCGCCCAAAAAGTCCAGATGAAATCGACGACCGTGAGATCCTTGTAGCATTCTTCTCCTAAATTTATGACTGTGTCTCGGGTTCCGTGTCGGATTTCAAACCCTAGCCATCGTCTGGCCCGAAAATACCAATTTCGGCCCATTTTTGTCGGGTGGTACGAAAATCGCCCGAAAAGTGCAGATGAAATCGACGACCGCGAGATCCTTGTAGCATTCTTCTCCTAAATTTATGATTGTATCTCAGGTTCCGTGTCAGATTTCAAACCCTAGCCATCGCCTGGCCCGAAAATACCGATTTCGGCCCATTTTTGTCGGGTGGTACGAAAATCGCCCGAAAAGTCCAGATGAAATCGATGACCGCGAGATCCTTGTGGCATTCTTCTCCAAAATTTATGATTGTGTCTCGGGTTCCGTGTCGGATTTCAAAACCTAGCCATCGTTTGGCCCAAAAATACCGATTTCGGCCCATTTTTGTCGGGTGGTACGAAAATCGCCTGAAAAGTCCAGATGAAATCGACGACCGCGAGATCCTTGTGGCATTCTTCTCCAAAATTTATGACTGTGTCTCGGGTTCCGTGTCGGATTTCAAACTCTAGCCATCGTCTGGCCCGAAAATACGGATTTCGACCCATTTTTGTCGGGTGGTACGAAAATCGCCCGAAAAGTGCAGATGAAATCGACGACCGCGAGATCCTTATAGCATTCTTCTCCTCAATTTATGACTGTGTCTAGGGTTCCATGTCGGATTTCAAACCCTAGCCATGGTCTGGCCCGAAAATACCAATTTCGGCCCATTTTGGTCGGGTGGTATTAAAATCGCCCGAAAAGTCCAGATGAAATCGACGACCGCGAGATCCTTGTAGCATTCTTCTCCTAAATTTATGACTGTGTCTCGGGTTCCATGTCGGATTTCAAACCCTAGCCATCGTTTGGCCCGAAAATACCGATTTCGGCCCATTTTTGTCGGGTGGTACGAAAATCGCCCGAAAAGTGCAGATGAAATCGACGACCGCGAGATCCTTGTAGCATTCTTCTCCTTAATTTATGACTGTGTCTCGGGTTTCGTGTCGGATTGCAAACCCTAGCCATCGTCTGGCCCGAAAATACCGATTTCGGCCCATTTTTGTCGGGTGGTACGAAAATCGCCCGAAAAGTCCAGATGAAATCGACGACCGCGAGATCCTTGTAGCATTCTTCTCCTAAATTTATGACTGTGTCTCGGGTTTCGTGTAGGATTTCAAACCCTAGCCATCGTCTGGCCCGAAAATACCGATTTCGGCCCATTTTTGTCGGGTGGTACGAAAATCGCCCGAAAAGTGCAGATGAAATTGACGACCGCGAGATCCTTGTAGCATTCTTCTCCTAAATTTATGACTGTCTCAGGTTCCGTGTCAGATTTCAAACGCTAGCCATCGCTTGGCCCGAAAATACCGATTTCGGCCCATTTTTGTCGGGTGGTACGAAAATCGCCCGAAAAGTCCAGATGAAATCGACGACCGCGAGATCCTTATAGCATTCTTCTCCTCAATTTATGACTGTGTCTAGGGTTCCATGTCGGATTTCAAACCCTAGCCATCGTCTGGCCCGAAAATACCAATTTCGGCGCATTTTTGTCGGGTGGTACGAAAATCGCCCGAAAAGTGCAGATGAATTCGACGACCACGAGATCCTTGTAGCATTCTTCTCCTAAATTTATGACTGTGTCTCAGGTTCCGTGTCGGATTTCAAACCCTAGCCATCGTCTGGCTCGAAAATACGGATTTCGGCCCATTTTTGTCGGGTGGTACGAAAATCGCCCGAAAAGTGCAGATGAAATAGACGACCGCGAGATCCTTGTGGCATTCTTCTCCAAAATTTATGACTGTGTCTCGGGTTCCGTGTCGGATTTCAAACCCTAACCATCGTCTGGCCCGAAAATACAAATTTCGGCCCATTTTTGTCGGGTGGTACGAAAATCGCTCAAATAGTCCAGATGAAATCGACGACCGCGAGATCCTTGTGGCATTCTTCTCCAAAATTTATGACTGTGTCTCGGGTTCCGTGTCGGATTTCAAACCCTAGCCATCGTCTGGCCCGAAAATACCAATTTCGGCCCATTTTTGTCGGGTGGTACGAAAATCGCACGAAAAGTCCAGATGAAATCACCAACTGCGAGATCCTTGTAGCATTCTTCTCTTAAATTTATGACTGTGTCTCGGGTTCCGTGTCGGATTTCAAATCCTAGCCATCGTCTGGCCCGAAAATACCGATTTCGGCCCATTTTTGTCGGGTGGTACGAAAATCGCCCGAAAAGTGCAGATGAATTCGACGACCGAGAGATCCTTGTAGCATTCTTCTCCTAAATTTATGACTGTGTCTCGGGTTCCGTGTCGGATTTCAAATCCTAGCCATCGTATGGCCCGAAAATACAAATTTCGGCCCATTTTTGTCGGGTGGTACGAAAATCACCCAAAAAGTCCAGATGAAATCGACGACCGCGAGATCCTTGTGGCATTCTTCTCCAAAATTTATGACTGTATCTCGGGTTTCGTGTCGGATTTCAAACCCTAGCCATCGTCTGGCCCGAAAATACCGATTTCGGCCGATTTTTGTCGGGTGGTACGAAAATCGCCCGAAAAGTGCAGATGAAATCGAGGACCGCGAGATCCTTGTAGCATTCTTCTCCTAAATTTATGACTGTGTCTCAGGTTCCGTGTCAGATTTCAAACCCTAGCCATCGTCTGGCCCGAAAATACGGATTTCGGCCCATTTTTGTCGGGTTGTACGAAAATCGCACGAAAAGTCCAAATGAAATCACCAACCGCGAGATCCTTGTAGCATTCTTCTCTAAAATTTATGACTGTGTCTCGGGTTCCGTGTCGGATTTCAAATCCTAGCCATCGTCTGGCCCGAAAATACCGATTTCGGCCCATTTTTGTCGGGTGGTACGAAAATCGCCCGAAAAGTGTAGATGAATTCGACGACCGCGAGATCCTTGTAGCATTCTTCTCCTAAATTTATGACTGTGTCTCGGGTTCCATGTCGGATTTCAAATCCTAGCCATCGTATGGCCCGAAAATACAAATTTCGGCCCATTTTTGTCGGGTGGTACGAAAATCGCCCAAAAAGTCCAGATAAAATCGACGACCGCGAGATCCTTGTGGCATTCTTCTCCAAAATTTATGACTGTGTCTCGGGTTCCGTGTCGGATTTCAAACCCTAGCCATCGTCTGGCCCGAAAATACCAATTTCGGCCCATTTTTGTCGGGTGGTACGAAAATCGCCCGAAAAGTCCAGATGAAATCGACGACCGCGAGATCCTTGTAGCATTCTTCTCTTAAATTTATGACTGTGTCTCGGGTTCCGTGTCATATTTAAAACCCTAGCCATCGTCTGGCCCGAAAATACAAATTTCGGCCCATTTTTGTCGGGTGGTACGAAAATCCCCGAAAAAGTCCAGATGAAATCACCGACCGCGAGATCCTTGTAGCATTCTTCTCTTAAATTTATGACTGTGTCTCGGGTTCCGTGTCGGATTTCAAACCCTAGCCATCGTCTGGCCCGAAAATACCGATTTCGGCCCATTTTTGTCGGGTGGTACGAAAATCGCCCGAAAAGTGCAGATGAAATCGAGGACCGCGAGATCCTTGTAGCATTCTTCTCCTAAATTTATGACTGTGTCTCAGGTTCCGTGTCAGATTTCAAACCCTAGCCATCGTCTGGCCCGAAAATACGGATTTCGGCCCATTTTTGTCGAGTGGTACGAAAATCGCACGAAAAGTCCAGATGAAATCACCAACCGCGAGATCCTTGTAGCATTCTTCTCTTAAATTTATGACTGTGTCTCGGGTTCCGTGTCGGATTTCAAATCCTAGCCATCGTCTGGCCCGAAAATACCGATTTCGGCCCATTTTTGT
>JBBPBP010000847.1:0-10946 GCA_037974735.1 Cicer chorassanicum | reverse complement strand
CCGAAAATACCGATTTCGGCCCATTTTTGTCGGGTGGTACAAAAATCGCCCGAAAAGTGCAGATGAAATCGACGACCGCGAGATCCTTGTAGCATTCTTCTCCTAAATTTATGACTGTGTCTCGGGTTCCGTGTCGGATTTCAGACCTTAGCCATCGTCTGGCCCGAAAATACCAATTTCGGCCCATTTTTGTCGGGTGGTACGAAAATTGCCCGAAATGTCCAGATGAAATCACCACGCGCGAGATCCTTGTAGCATTCTTCTCTTAAATTTATGACTGTGTCTCGGGTTCCGTGTCGGATTTCAAATCCTAGCCATCGTCTAGCCCGAAAATACCGATTTCGGCCCATTTTTGTCGGGTGGTACGAATATCGCCCGAAAAGTGCAGATGAATTCGACGACCGCGAGATCCTTGTAGCATTCTTCTCCTAAATTTATGACTGTGTCTCAGGTTCCGTGTCGGATTTCAAACCCTAGCCTTCGTCAGGCCCGAAAATACAAATTTCGTCCCATTTTTGTCGGGTGGTACGAAAATCGCCCAAAAAGTCCAGATGAAATCACCGACCGCGAGATCCTTGTAGCATTCTTCTCCTAAATTTATGACTGTGTCTCGGGTTCCGTGTCGGATTTCAAACCCTAGCCATCGTCTGGCCCGAAAATACCAATTTCGGCCCATTTTTGTTGGGTGGTACGAAAATCGCCCGAAAAGTCCAGATGAATTCGACGACCGCGAGATCCTTTGTAGCATTCTTCTCCTAAATTTATGAATGTGTCTCGGGTTCCGTATCGGATTTCAAACCCTAGCCATCGTCTGGCCCGAAAATACCGATTTCAGCCCATTTTTGTCGGGTGGTACGGAAATCGCCCGAAAAGTGCAGATGAATTCGACGACCGCGAGATCCTTGTAGCATTCTTCTCCTAAATTTATGAATGTGTCTCGGGTTCCGTGTCGGATTTCAAACCCTAGCCATCGTCTGGCCCGAAAATACCGATTTCGGCCCATTTTTGTCGGGTGGTACGAAAATCGCCCGAAAAGTGTAGATGAAATCGACGACCGCGAGATCCTTATAGCATTCTTCTCCTAAATTTATGAATGTGTCTCGGGTTCCGTGTCGGATTTCAAACCCTAGCCATCGTCTGGCCCGAAAATACCGATTCCGGCCAATTTTTGTCGGGTGGTACGAAAATGGCCCGAAAAGTCCAGATGAAATCGACGACCGCGAGATCCTTGTAGCATTCTTCTCCGAAATTTAGGACTGTGTCTCAGGTTCCGTGTCAGATTTCAAACCCTAGCCATCGTGTGGCCTGAAAATACCAATTTCGGCCCATTTTTGTCGGGTGGTACGAAAATCGCCTGAAAAGTCCAGATGAAATCGACGACCGCGAGATCCTTGTAGCATTCTTCTCCTAAATTTATGACTGTGTCTCGGGTTCCGTGTCGGATTTCAAACCCTAGCCATCGTCTGGCCCGAAAATACCAATTTCGGCCCATTTTTGTCGGGTGGTACGAAAATCGCCCGAAAAGTCCAGATGAAATCACCAACCGCGAGATCCTTGTAGCATTCTTCTCTTAAATTTAAGACTGTGTCTCGGGTTCCGTGTCGGATTTCAAATCCTAGCCATCGTTTGGCCCGAAAATACCGATTTCGGCCATTTTTTGTCGGGTGGTACGAAAATCGCCCGAAAAGTGCAGATGAATTCGACGACCGCGAGATCCTTGTAGCATTCTTCTCCTAAATTTATGACTGTGTATCGGGTTCCGTGTCGGATTTCAAACCCTAGCCATCGTCTGGCCCGAAAATACAAATTTCGGCCCATTTTTGTCGAGTGGTACGAAAATCGCCCAAAAAGTCCAGATGAAATCACCGACCGCGAGATCCTTGTAGCATTCTTCTCCTAAATTTATGAATGTGTCCCAGGTTCCGTGTCAGATTTCAAACCCTAGCCATCGCCTGGCCCGAAAATACCGATTTCGGCCCATTTTTGTCGGGTGGTACGAAAATCGCCCGAAAAGTCCAGATGAAATCGACGACCGCGAGATCCTTGTGGAATTCTTCTCCTAAATTTATGACTGTGTCTCGGGTTCCGTGTCGGATTTCAAACCCTAGCCATCGTCTGGCCCGAAAATACCAATTTCGGCCCATTTTTGTCGGGTGGTACGAAAATCGCCCGAAAAGTTCAGATGAAATCACCAACCGCGAGATCCTTGTAGCATTCTTCTCTTAAATTTATGACTGTGTCTCGGGTTCCATGTCGGATTTCAAACCCTAGCCATCGTTTGGCCCAAAAATACCGATTTCGACCCATTTTTGTCGGGTGGTACGAAAATCGCCTGAAAAGTCCAGATGAAATCGAAGACCGCGAGATCCTTGTAGCATTCTTCTCCTAAATTTATGACTGTGTCTCGGGTTCCGTGTCGGATTTCAAACCCTAGCCATCGTCTGGCCTGAAAATACCAATTTCGGCCCATTTTTGTCGGGTGGTACGAAAATCGCCCGAAAAGTCAAGATCAAATCACCGACCTCGAGATCCTTGTAGCATTCTTCTCTTAAATTTATGACTGTGTCTCGGGTTCCGTGTCAGATTTCAAATCCTAGCCATCGTCTAGCCCGAAAATACCGATTTCGGCCCATTTTTGTCGGGTGGTACAAAAATCGCCCGAAAAGTGCAGATGAAATCGACGACCGCGAGATCCTTGTAGCATTCTTCTCCTAAATTTATGACTGTGTCTCAGGTTCCGTGTCAGATTTCAAACCCTAGCCATCGCCTGGCCCGAAAATACCGATTTCGGCCCATTTTTGTCGGGTGGTACGAAAATCGCATGAAAAGTCCAGATGAAATCGACAACCACGAGATCCTTGTAGCATTCTTCTCCTAAATTTATGACTGTGTCTCGGGTTCCATGTCGGATTTCAAACCCTACCCATCGTCTGGGCGTCAAATACCGATTTTGGCCCATTTTTGTCGGGTGGTACGAAAATCGCCCGAAAAGTCCAGATGAAATCGACGACCGTGAGATCCTTGTAGCATTCTTCTCCTAAATTTATGACTGTGGCTCGGGTTCCGTGTCGGATTTCAAACCCTAGCCATCGTCTGGCCCGAAAATACCGATTTCGGCCCATTTTTGTCGGGTGGTACGAAAATCGCCCGAAAAGTCCAGATGAAATCGACGACCGCGAGATCCTTGTGGCATTCTTCTCCAAAATTTATGACTGTGTCTCGGGTTCCGTGTCGGATTTCAAACCCTAGCCATCGAAATGGGCCGAAAATACGGATTTCGGCCCATTTTTGTCGGGTGGTACAAAAATCGCCCGAAAAGTGCAGATGAAATCGACGACCGCGAGATCCTTGTAGCATTCTTCTCCTAAATTTATGACTGTGTCTCGGGTTCCGTGTCGGATTTCAGACCTTAGCCATCGTCTGGCCCGAAAATACCAATTTCGGCCCATTTTTGTCGGGTGGTACGAAAATCGCCCGAAAAGTCCAGATGAAATCACCAACCGCGAGATCCTTGTAGCATTCTTCTCTTAAATTTATGACTGTGTCTCGGGTTCCGTGTCGGATTTCAAATCCTAGCCATCGTCTGGCCCGAAAATACCGATTTCGGCCATTTTTTGTCTGGTGGTACGAAAATCGCCCGAAAAGTGCAGATGAATTCGACGACCGCGAGATCGTTGTAGCATTCTTCTCCTAAATTTATGACTGTGTATCGGGTTTCGTGTCGGATTTCAAACCCTAGCCATCGTCTGGCCCGAAAATACAAATTTCGGCCCATTTTTGTCGAGTGGTACGAAAATCGCCCAAAAAGTCCAGATGAAATCACCGACCGCGAGATCCTTTTAGCATTCTTCTCCTAAATTTATGAATGTGTCCCAGGTTCCGTGTCAGATTTCAAACCCTAGCCATCGCCTGGCCCGAAAATACCAATTTCGGCCCATTTTTGTCGGGTGGTACGAAAATCGCCCGAAAAGTCCAGATGAAATCGACGACCGCGAGATCCTTGTGGAATTCTTCTCCTAAATTTATGACTGTGTCTCGGGTTCCGTGTCGGATTTCAAACCCTAGCCATCGTCTGGCCCGAAAATACCAATTTCGGCCCATTTTTGTCGGGTGGTACGAAAATCGCCCGAAAAGTTCAGATGAAATCACCAACCGCGAGATCCTTGTAGCATTCTTCTCTTAAATTTATGACTGTGTCTCGGGTTCCATGTCGGATTTCAAACCCTAGCCATCGTTTGGCCCAAAAATACCGATTTCGACCCATTTTTGTCGGGTGGTACGAAAATCGCCTGAAAAGTCCAGATGAAATCGAAGACCGCGAGATCCTTGTAGCATTCTTCTCCTAAATTTATGACTGTGTCTCGGGTTCCGTGTCGGATTTCAAACCCTAGCCATCGTCTGGCCTGAAAATACCAATTTCGGCCCATTTTTGTCGGGTGGTACGAAAATCGCCCGAAAAGCCCAGATGAAATCACCAACCGCGAGATCCTTGTAGCATTCTTCTCTTAAATTTATGACTGTGTCTCGGGTTCCGTATCGGATTTCAAATCCTAGCCAACGTCTGGCCCGAAAATACCGATTTCTGCCATTTTTTGTCGGCCCATTTTTGTCGGGTGGTACGAAAATCGCCCGAAAAGTCCAGATGAAATCGACGACCGCGAGATCCTTGTGGAATTCTTCTCCAAAATTTATGATTGTGTCTCGGGTTCCGTGTCGGATTTCAAACCCTAGCCATCGTCTGGCCCGAAAATACCGATTTCGGCCCATTTTTGTCGGGTGGTACGAAAATCGCCCGAAAAGTCCAGATGAAATCGACGACCGCGAGATCCTTTTAGCATTCTTCTCCAAAATTTATGACTGTGTCTCGGGTTCTGTGCCGGATTTCAAACCCTAGCCATCGTCTGGCCCGAAAATACCGATTTCGGCCCATTTTTGTCAGGTGGTACGAAAATCGCCCGAAAAGTGCAGATGAAATCGACGACCGCGAGATCCTTGTAGCATTCTTCTCCTAAATTCATGACTGTGTCTCGGGTTCCGTGTCGTATTTCAAACCCTAGCCATCATCTGGGCCGAAAAATACCGATTTCGGCCCATTTTTGTCGGGTGGTACGAAAATCGCCCGAAAAGTCCAGATGAAATCGACGACCGCGAGATCCTTGTAGCATTCTTCTCCTAAATTTATGACTGTGTCTCGGGTTCCGTGTCGGATTTCAAACCCTAGCCATCGTCTGGCCCGAAATTACCGATTTCGGCCCATTTTTGTCGGGTGGTACGAAAATCGCCCGAAAAGTCCAGATGAAATCGACGACCGCGAGATCCTTGTAGCATTCTTCTCCTAAATTTATGACTGTGTCTCGGGTTCCGTGTCGGATTTCAAACCCTAGCAAGTGTCTGGCCTGAAAATACCGATTTCGGCCCATTTTTGTCGGGTGGTACGAAAATCGCCCGAAAAGTCTAGATGAAATCGATGACTGCAAGATCCTTGTGGCATTCTTTTCCAAAATTTATGACTGTGTCTCGGGTTCCGTGTCGGATTTCAAACCTTAGCCATCGTCTGGCCCGAAAATACCGATTTCGGCCCATTTTTGTCGGGTGGTACGAAAATCGCCCGAAAAGTCCAGATGAAATCGACGACCGCGAGATCCTTGTAGCATTCTTCTCCTAAATTTATGACTGTGTCTCGGGTTCCGTGTCGGATTTCAAACCCTAGCAATCGTATGGCCCAAAAATACCGATTTCGACCCATTTTTGTTGGGTGGTACGAAAATCGCCCGAAAAGTCCAGATGAAATCGATGACCGCGAGATCCTTGTAGCATTCTTCTCCTAAATTTATGACTGTGTTTCCGGTTCCGTGTCAGATTTCAAACAATAGCAAGCGTCTGGCCTGAAAATACCGATTTCGGCCCATTTTTGTCGGGTGGTACGAAAATCGCCCGAAAAGTCCAGATGAAATCGAGGACCGCGAGATCCTTGTAGCATTCTTCTCCTAAATTTATGACTGTCTCTCGGGTTCCGTGTCAGATTTCAAACCCTATCCATCGTCTGGCCCGAAAATACCGATTTCGGCCCATTTTTGTCGGGTGGTACGAAAATCGCCCGAAAAGTCCAGATGAAATCGACGACCGCGAGATCCTTGTAGCATTCTTCTCCTAAATTTATGACTGTGTCTCGGGTTCCGTGTCGGATTTCAAACCCTAGCCATCGTCTGGCCCGAAAATACCGATTTCGGCCCATTTTGTCGGGAGGAAGGAAAATCGCCCGAAAAGTCCAGATGAAATCGACGACCGCGAGATCCTTGTAGTATTCTTCTCCAAAATTTATGACTGTGTCTCGGGTTCCGTGTCGGATTTCAAACCCTAGCCATCGGTTGGCCCGAAAATACCGATTTCGGCCCATTTTTGTCGGGTGGTACGAAAATCGCCCGAAAAGTCCAGATGAAATCGACGACCGCGAGATCCTTGTAGCATTCTTCTCCTAAATTTATGACTGTGTCTCAGGTTCCGTGTCAGATTTCAAACCCTAGCCATCGCTTGGCCCGAAAATACCGATTTCGGCCCATTTTTGTCGGGTGGTACGAAAATCGCCCGAAAAGTCCAGATGAAATCGACGACCGCGAGATCCTTGTGGCATTCTTCTCCAAAATTTATGACTGTGTCTCGGGTTCCGTGTCGGATTTCAAACCCTAGCCATCGTCTGGCCCGAAAATACGGATTTCGGCCCATTTTTGTCGGGTGGTAGGAAAATCGCCCGAAAAGTCCAGATGAAATCGACGACCGCGAGATCCTTGTAGCATTCTTCTCCTTAATTTATGACTGTGTCTCAGGTTCCGTGTCAGATTTCAAACCCTAGCCATCGCTTGGCCCGAAAATACCGATTTCGGCCCATTTTTGTCGGGTGGTACGAAAATCGCCCGAAAAGTCCAGATGAAATCGACGACCGCGAGATCCTTGTGGCATTCTTCTCCAAAATTTATGACTATGTCTCGGGTTCCGTGTCGGATTTCAAACCCTAGCCATCGTCTGGCCCGAAAATACGGATTTCGGCCCATTTTTGTCGGGTGGTACGAAAATCGCCCGAAAAGTGGAGATGAAATCGACGACCGCGAGATCCTTATAGCATTCTTCTCCTCAATTTATGACTGTGTCTAGGGTTCCATGTCGGATTTCAAACCCTAGCCATCGTCTGGCCCGAAAATACCAATTTCGGCCCATTTTTGTCGGGTGGTAGGAAAATCGCCCGAAAAGTCCAGATGAAATCGACGACCGCGAGATCCTTGTAGCATTCTTCTCCTAAATTTATGACTGTGTCTCAGGTTCCGTGTCAGATTTCAAACCCTAGCCATCGCCTGGCCCGAAAATACCGATTTCGGCCTATTTTTGTCGGGTGGTACGAAAATCTCCCGAAAAGTCCAGATGAAATCGACGACCGCGAGATCCTTGTGGCATTCTTCTCCAAAATTTATGACTGTGTCTCGGGTTCCGTGTCGGATTTCAAACCCTAGCCATCGTCTGGCCCGAAAATACGGATTTCGGCCCATTTTTGTCGGGTGGTACGAAAATCGCCCGAAAAGTGCAGATGAAATCGACGGCCGCGAGATCCTTATAGCATTCTTCTCCTCAATTTATGACTGTGTCTAGGGTTCCATGTCGGATTTCAAACCCTAGCCATCGTCTGGCCCGAAAATACCAATTTCGGCCCATTTTTGTCGGGTGGTAGGAAAATCGCCCGAAAAGTCCAGATGAAATCGACGACCGCGAGATCCTTGTAGCATTCTTCTCCTAAATTTATGACTGTGTCTCAGGTTCCGTGTCAGATTTCAAACCCTAGCCATCGCCTGGCCCGAAAATACCGATTTCGGCCCATTTTTGTCGGGTGGTACGAAAATCGCCGGAAAAGTCTAGATGAAATCGACGACCGCGAGATCCTTGTGGCATTCTTCTCCAAAATTTATGACTGTGTCTCGGGTTCCGTGTCGGATTTCAAACCCTAGCCATCGTCTGGCCCGAAAATACCGATTTCGGCCCATTTTTGTCGGGTGGTACGAAAATCGCCCGAAAAGTGCAGATGAAATCGACGACCGCGAGATTCTTGTAGCATTCTTCTCCTAAATTTATGACTATGTCCCGGGTTTTGTGTCGGATTTCAAACCCTAGCCATCGTCTGGCCCGAATATACCGATTTCGGCCCATTTTTGTCGGGTGGTATGAAAATCGCCCGAAAAGTGTGATCAAATCAACGACCGCGAGATCCTTGTAGCATTCTTCTCCTAAATTTATGAATGTGTCTCGGGTTCCGTGTCGGATTTCAAACCCTAGCCATCGTCTGGCCCGAAAATACCGATTTCGGCCCATTTTTGTCGGGTGGTACGAAAATGGCCCGAAAAGTGCAGATGAAATCGACGACCGCGAGATCCTTGTAGCATTCTTCTCCTAAATTTATGACTGTGTCTCGGGTTCCGTGTCGGATTTCAAACCCTAGCCATCGTCTGGCCCGAAAATACCGATTTCGGCCCATTTTTGTCGGGTGGTAGGAAAATCGCCCGAAAAGTCCAGATGAAATCGACGACCGCGAGATCCTTGTAGCATTCTTCTCCTAAATTTATGACTGTGTCTCGGGTTCCATGTCGGATTTCAAACCCTAGCCATCGTCTGGCCTGAAAATACCGATTTCGGCCCATTTTTGTCGGGTGGTACGAAAATTGCCCGAAAAGTCCAGATGAAATCGACGACCGTGAGATCCTTGTAGCATTCTTCTCCTAAATTTATGACTGTCTCTCGGGTTCCTTGTCGGATTTCAAACCCTAGCCATCGTCTGGCCCAAAAATACCGATTTCGGCACATTTTTGTCGGGTGGTACGAAAATCGCCCGAAAAGTCCAGATGAAATCGACGACCGCGAGATCCTTGTGGCATTCTTCTTCAAAATTTATGACTGTGTCTCGGGTTCCGTGTCGGATTTCAAACCCTAGCCATCGTCTGGCCCGAAAATACCGATTTCGGCCCATTTTTGTCTGGTGGTTCGAAAATCGCCCGAAAAGTGCAGATGAAATCCACGACCGCGAGATCCTTGTAGCATTCTTCTCCTAAATTTATGACTGTGTCTCGGGTTCCGTGTCAGATTTCAAACCATAGCCATCGCCTGGCCCGAAAATACCGATTTCGGCCCATTTTTGTCGGGTGGTACGAAAATCGCCGGAAAAGTCTAGATGAAATCGACGACCGCGAGATCGTTGTGGCATTCTTCTCCAAAATTTATGACTGTGTCTCGGGTTTCGTGTCGGATTTCAAACCCTAGCCATCGTCTGGCCCGAAAATACGGATTTCGGCCCATTTTTGTCGGGTGGTACGAAAATCGCCCGAAAAGTGCAGATGAAATCGACGACCGCAAGATCCTTATAGCATTCTTCTCCTCAATTTATGACTGTGTCTAGGGTTCCATGTCGGATTTCAAACCCTAGCCATCGTCTGGCCCGAAAATACCAATTTCGGCCCATTTTTGTCGGTTGGTAGGAAAATCGCCCGAAAAGTCAAGATGAAATCGACGACCGCGAGATCCTTGTAGCATTCTTCTCCTAAATTTATGACTGTGTCTCGGGTTCCATGTCGGATTTCAAACCCTAGCCATCGTCTGGCCTGAAAATACCGATTTTGGCCCATTTTTGTCGGGTGGTACGAAAATCGCCCGAAAAGTCCAGATGAAATCGACGACCGTGAGATCCTTGTAGCATTCTTCTCCTAAATTTATGACTATGTCTCGGGTTTCGTGTCGGATTTCAAACCCTAGCCATCGTCTGGCCCGAAATACCGATTTCGGCCAATTTTTGTCGGGTGGTACGAAAATCGCCCGAAAAGTCCAGATGAAATCGACGACCGCGAGATCCTTGTGGCATTCTTCTTCAAAATTTATGACTGTGTCTCGGGTTCCGTGTCGGATTTCAAACCCTAGCCATCGTCTGGCCCGAAAATACCGATTTCGGCACATTTTTGTCGGGTGGTACGAAAATCGCCCGAAAAGTCCAGATGAAATCGACGACCGCGAGATCCTTGTGGCATTCTTCTTCAAAATTTATGACTGTGTCTCGGGTTCCGTGTCGGATTTCAAACCCTAGCCATCGTCTGGCCCGAAAATACCAATTTCGGCCCATTTTTGTCGGGTGGTAGGAAAATCGCCCGAAAAGTCCAGATGAAATCGACGACCGCGAGATCCTTGTAGCATTCTTCTCCTAAATTTATGACTGTGTCTCGGGTTCCATGTCGGATTTCAAACCCTAGCCATCGCCTGGCCCGAAAATACCGATTTCGGCCCATTTTTGTCGGGTGGTACGAAAATCGCCCGAAAAGTGCAGATGAAATCAACGACCGCGAGATCCTTGTAGCATTCTTCTCCTAAATATATGACTGTGTCTCAGGTTCCGTGTCCGATTTCAAACCCTAGCCATCGCCTGGCCCGAAAATACCGATTTCGGCCCATTTTTGTCGGGTGGTACGAAAATCGCCTGAAAAGTGCAGATGAAATCGACGACCGCGAGATCCTTGTAGCATTCTTCTCCTAAATTTATGACTGTGTCTCAGGTTCCGTGTCAGATTTCAAACCCTAGCCATCGCCTGGCCAGAAAATACCGATTTCGGCCCATTTTTGTCGGGTGGTACGAAAATTGCCCGAAAAGTCCAGATGAAATCACCAAGCGCGAGATCCTTGTAGCATTCTTCTCTTAAATTTATGACTGTGTCTTGGGTTCCGTGTCGGATTTCAAATCCTAGCCATCGTCTAGCCCGAAAATACCGATTTCGGCACATTTTTGTCGGGTGGTACGAATATCGCCCGAAAAGTGCACATGAATTCGACGACCGCGAGATCCTTGTAGCATTCTTCTCCTAAATTTATGACTGTGTCTCATGTTCCGTGTCGGATTTCAAACCCTAGCCATCGTCTGGCCCGAAAATACA
>JBBPBP010000846.1:32623-45246 GCA_037974735.1 Cicer chorassanicum | reverse complement strand
ATCCTTGTAGCATTCTTCTCCTAAATTTATGACTGTGTCTCGGGTTCCATGTCGGATTTCAAACCCTACCCATCGTCTGGGCGTAAAATACCGATTTTGGCCCATTTTTGTCGGGTGTTACGAAAATCGCCCGAAAAGTCCAGATGAAATCGACGACCGTGAGATCCTTGTAGCATTCTTCTCCTAAATTTATGACTGTGTCTCGGGTTCCGTGTCGGATTTCAAACCCTAGCCATCGTCTGGCCCGAAAATACCGATTTCGGCCCATTTTTGTCGATTGGTACGAAAATCGCCCGAAAAGTCCAGATGAAATCGACGACCGCGAGATCCTTGTGGCATTCTTCTTCAAAATTTATGACTGTGTCTCGGGTTCCGTGTCGGATTTCAAACCCTAGCCATCGTCTGGCCCGAAAATACCGATTTCGGCCCATTTTTGTCGGGTGGTACGAAAATCGCCCGAAAAGTGCAGATGAAATCGACGACCGTGTGATCCTTGTAGCATTCTTCTCCTAAATTTATGACTGTGTCTCGGGTTCCGTGTCGGATTTCAAACCCTAGCCATCGTCTGGCCCGAAAATACCAATTTCGGCCCATTTTTGTTGGGTGGTAGGAAAATCGCCCGAAAAGTCCAGATGAAATCAACGACCGCGAGATCCTTGTAGCATTCTTCTCCTAAATTTATGACTGTGTCTCGGGTTCAATGTCGGATTTCAAACCCTAGCCATCGTCTGGCCTGAAAATACCGATTTTGGCCCATTTTTGTCGGGTGGTACGAAAATCGCCCGAAAAGTCCAGATGAAATCGACGACAGTGAGATCCTTGTAGCATTCTTCTCCTAAATTTATGACTATGTCTCGGGTTTCGTGTCGGATTTCAAACCCTAGCCATCGTCTGGCCCGAAATACCGATTTCGGCCCATTTTTGTCGGGTGGTACGAAAATCGCCCGAAAAGTGCAGATGAAATCGACGACCGCGAGATCCTTGTAGCATTCTTCTCCTAAATTAATGACTGTGGCTAGGGTTCCGTGTCGGATTTCAAACCCTAGCCATCGTCTGGCCCGAAAATACCGATTTCGACCCATTTTTGTCGGGTAATACGAAAATCGCCCGAAAAGTGCAGATGAAATCGACGACCGTGAGATCCTTGTAGCATTCTTCTCCTAAATTTATGACTGTGTCTCAGGTTCCGTGTCAGATTTCAAACCCTAGCCATCGCCGGGCCCGAAAATACTGATTTCGGCCCATTTTTGTCGGGTGGTACGAAAATCGCATGAAAAGTCCAGATGAAATCGACAACCGCGAGATCCTTGTAGCATTCTTCTCCTAAATTTATGACTGTGTCTCGGGTTCCATGTCGGATTTCAAACCCTACCCATCGTCTGGGCGTAAAATACCGATTTTGGCCCATTTTTGTCGGGTGGTACGAAAATCGCCCGAAAAGTCCAGATGAAATCGACGACCGTGAGATCCTTGTAGCATTCTTCTCCTAAATTTATGACTGTGTCTCGGGTTCCGTGTCGGATTTCAAACCCTAGCCATCGTCTGGCCCGAAAATACCGATTTCGGCCCATTTTTGTCGGGTGGTACGAAAATCGCCCGAAAAGTCCACATGAAATCGACGACCGCGAGATCCTTGTAGCATTCTTCTCCTAAATTTATGACTGTGTCTCGGGTTCCGTGTCGGATTTCAAACCCTAGCCATCGTTTGGCCCGAAAAATACCGATTTCAGCCCATTTTTGTGGGGTGGTACGAAAATCGCCCGAAAATTCAAGATGAAATCGACGACCGCGAGATCCTTGTAGCATTCTTCTCCTAAATTTATGACTGTGTCTCGGGTTCCGTGTCGGATTTCAAACCCTAGCCATCGTCTGGCCCGAAAATACCGATTTCGGCCCATTTTTGTCGGGTGGTACGAAAATCGCCCGAAAAGTCCATATGAAATCGACGACCGCGAGATCCTTGTAGCATTCTTCTCTTAAATTTATGACTGTGTCTCGGGTTCCGTGTTGGATTTCAAACCCTAGCCATCGTCTGGCCCGAAAATACCGATTTCGGCCCATTTTTGTCGGGTGGTACGAAAATCGCCCGAAAAGTGCAGATGAAATCGACGACCGCGAGATCCTTATAGCATTCTTCTCCAAAATTTATGACTGTGTCTCGGGTTCCATGTCGGATTTCAAACCCTAGCCATCGTCTGGCCCGAAAATACCGATTTCGGCCCATTTTTGTCGGGTGGTACGAAAATCGCCCGAAAAGTGCAGATGAAATCGACGACCGCGAGATCCTTGTAGCATTCTTCTCCTAAATTTATGACTGTTCTCAGGTTCCGTGTCAGATTTCAAATCCTAGCCATCGTCTGGCCCGAAAATACCGATTTAAGCCCATTTTTGTCTGGTGGTACGAAAATTGCCCGAAAAGTGCAGATGAAATCGACGACCGCGAGATCCTTGTAGCATTCTTCTCCTAAATTTATGACTGTGTCTCGGGTTCCGTGTCGGATTTCAAACCCTAGCCATCGTCTGGCCCGAAAATACCAATTTCGGCCCATTTTTGTCGGGTGGTACGAAAATTGCCCGAAAAGTCCAGATGAAATCACCAAGCGCGAGATCCTTGTAGCATTCTTCTCTTAAATTTATGACTGTGTCTCGGGTTCCGTGTCGGATTTCAAATCCTAGCCATCGTCTAGCCCGAAAATACCGATTTCGGCCCATTTTTGTCGGGTGGTACGAATATCGCCCGAAAAGTGCAGATGAATTCGACGACAGCGAGATCCTTGTAGCATTCTTCTCCTAAATTTATGACTGTGTCTCAGGTTCTGTGTCGGATTTCAAACCCTAGCCATCGTCAGGCCCGAAAATACAAATTTCGGCCCATTTTTGTCGGGTGGTACGAAAATCGCCCAAAAAGTCCAGATGAAATCACCGACCGCGAGACCCTTGTAGCATTCTTCTCTTAAATTTATGACTGTGTCTCGGGTTCCGTGTCGGATTTCAAAACCTAGCCATCGTTTGGCCCAAAAATACCGATTTCGGCCCATTTTTGTCGGGTGGTACGAAAGTCGCTCGAAAAGTCCAGATGAAATCACCGACCGCGAGATCCTTGTAGCATTTTTCTCTTAAATTTATGACTGTGTCTCGGGTTCCATGTCGGATTTTAAACCCTTGCCATCGTCTGGCCCGAAAATACCGATTTCGGCCCATTTTTGTCGGGTGGTACGAAAATCGCCCGAAAAGTGCAGATGAAATCGACGACCGCGAGATCCTTGTAGCATTCTTCTCCTAAATTAATGACTGTGGCTCGGGTTCCGTGTCGGATTTCAAACCCTAGCCATCGTCTGGCCCGAAAATACCGATTTCGGCCCATTTTTGTCGGGTAATACGAAAATCGCCCGAAAAGTGCAGATGAAATCGACGACCGCGAGATCCTTGTAGCATTCTTCTCCTAAATTTATGATTGTATCTCAGGTTCCGTGTCAGATTTCAAACCCTAGCCATCGCCTGGCCCGAAAATACCGATTCGGCCTATATTTGTCAGGTGGTACGAAAATCTCCCGAAAAGTGCAGATGAAATCGACGACCGCGAGATCCTTGTAGCATTCTTCTCCTAAATTTATGACTGTGTCTCAGGTTCCGTGTCAGATTTCAAACCCTAGCCATCGCCTGGCCCGAAAATACCGATTTCGGCCCATTTTTGTCGGGTGGTACGAAAATCGCCCGAAAAGTCCAAATGAAATCGACGACCGCGAGATCCTTGTGGCATTCTTCTCCAAAATTTATGACTGTGTCTCGGGTTCCGTGTCGGATTTCAAACCCTAGCCATCGTCTGGCCCGAAAATACGGATTTCGGCCCATTTTTGTCGGGTGGTACAAAAATCGCCCGAAAAGTGCAGATGAAATCGACGACCGCGAGATCCTTGTAGCATTCTTCTCCTAAATTTATGACTGTGTCTTGGGTTCCGTGTCGGATTTCAAATCCTAGCCATCGTTTGGCCCGAAAATACCAATTTCGGCCCATTTTTGTCGGGTGGTACGAAAATTGCCCGAAAAGTCCAGATGAAATCACCAAGCGCGAGATCCTTGTAGCATTCTTCTCTTAAATTTATGACTGTGTCTCGGGTTCCGTGTCGGATTTCAAATCCTAGCCATCGTCTAGCCCGAAAATACCGATTTCGGCCCATTTTTGTCGGGTGGTACGAATATCGCCCGAAAAGTGCAGATGAATTCGACGACCGCGAGATCCTTGTAGCATTCTTCTCTTAAATTTATGACTGTGTCTCGGGTTCCGTGTCGGATTTCAAACCCTAGCCATCGTCTGGCCCGAAAATACCGATTTCGGCCCATTTTTGTCGGGTGGTACGAAAATCGCCCGAAAAGTGCAGATGAAATCGACGACCGCGAGATCCTTGTA
Organism: Cicer chorassanicum; assembly: GCA_037974735.1. Lineage (NCBI taxonomy): Eukaryota > Viridiplantae > Streptophyta > Magnoliopsida > Fabales > Fabaceae > Cicer > Cicer chorassanicum. Next base: position 40,838 of record JBBPBP010000846.1, on the reverse strand, counting down.
GCATTCTTCTCCTAAATTTATGACTGTGTCTCAGGTTCCGTGTCAGATTTCAAACCCTAGCCATCGCCTTGCCCGAAAATACCGATTTCGGCCCATTTTTGTCGGGTGGTACAAAAATAACCCGAAAAGTCCAGATGAAATCGACGACCGCGAGATCCTTGTGGCATTCTTCTCCAAAATTTATGACTGTGTCTCGGGTTCCGTGTCGGATTTCAAACCCTAGCCATCGTCTGGCCCGAAAATACGGATTTCGGCCCATTTTTGTCGGGTGGTACAAAAATCGCCCGAAAAGTGCAGATGAAATCGACGACCGCGAGATCCTTGTAGCATTCTTCTCATAAATTTATGACTGTGTCTCGGGTTCCGTGTCGGATTTCAAACCCTAGCCATCGTCTGGCCCGAAAATACCGATTTCGGCCCATTTTTGTCGGGTGGTACGAAAATCGCCCGAAAAGTGCAGATGAAATCGACGACCGCAAGATCCTTATAGCATTCTTCTCCTCAATTTATGACTGTGTCTAGGGTTCCATGTCGGATTTCAAACCCTAGCCATCGTCTGGCCCGAAAATACCAATTTCGGCCCATTTTTGTCGGTTGGTAGGAAAATCGCCCGAAAAGTCAAGATGAAATCGACGACCGCGAGATCCTTGTAGCATTCTTCTCCTAAATTTATGACTGTGTCTCGGGTTCCATGTCGGATTTCAAACCCTAGCCATCGTCTGGCCTGAAAATACCGATTTTGGCCCATTTTTGTCGGGTGGTACGAAAATCGCCCGAAAAGTCCAGATGAAATCGACGACCGTGAGATCCTTGTAGCATTCTTCTCCTAAATTTATGACTATGTCTCGGGTTTCGTGTCGGATTTCAAACCCTAGCCATCGTCTGGCCCGAAATACCGATTTCGGCCCATTTTTGTCGGGTGGTACGAAAATCGCCCGAAAAGTCCAGATGAAATCGACGACCGCGAGATCCTTGTGGCATTCTTCTTCAAAATTTATGACTGTGTCTCGGGTTCCGTGTCGGATTTCAAACCCTAGCCATCGTCTGGCCCGAAAATACCAATTTCGGCCCATTTTTGTCGGGTGGTAGGAAAATCGCCCGAAAAGTCCAGATGAAATCGACGACCGCGAGATCCTTGTAGCATTCTTCTCCTAAATTTATGACTGTGTCTCGGGTTCCATGTCGGATTTCAAACCCTAGCCATCGTCTGGCCTGAAAATACCGATTTTGGCCCATTTTTGTCGGGTGGTACGAAAATCACCCGAAAAGTCCAGATGAAATCGACGACCGTGAGATCCTTGTAGCATTCTTCTCCTAAATTTATGACTGTCTCTCGGGTTCCTTGTCGGATTTCAAACCCTAGCCATCGTCTGGCCCGAAAATACCGATTTCGGCACATTTTTGTCGGGTGGTACGAAAATCGCCCGAAAAGTCCAGATGAAATCGACGACCGCGAGATCCTTGTGGCATTCTTCTTCAAAATTTATGACTGTGTCTCGGGTTCCGTGTCGGATTTCAAACCCTAGCCATCGTCTGGCCCGAAAATACCAATTTCGGCCCATTTTTGTCGGGTGGTAGGAAAATCGCCCGAAAAGTCCAGATGAAATCGACGACCGCGAGATCCTTGTAGCATTCTTCTCCTAAATTTATGACTGTGTCTCGGGTTCCATGTCGGATTTCAAACCCTAGCCATCGTCTGGCCTGAAAATACCGATTTTGGCCCATTTTTGTCGGGTGGTACGAAAATCGCCCGAAAAGTCCAGATGAAATCGACGACCGCGAGATACTTGTGGCATTCTTCTCCAAAATTTATGACTGTGTCTCGGGTTCCGTGTCGGATTTCAAACCCTAGCCATCGTCTGGCACGAAAATACGGATTTCGGCCCATTTTTGTCGGGTGGTACGAAAATCGCCCGAAAAGTGCAGATGAAATCGACGACCGCGAGATCCTTATAGCATTCTTCTCCTCAATTTATGACTGTGTCTAGGGTTCCATGTCGGATTTCAAACCCTAGCCATCGTCTGGCCCGAAAATACCAATTTCGGCCCATTTTTGTCGGGTGGTAGGAAAATCGCCCGAAAAGTCCAGATGAAATCGACGACCGCGAGATCCTTGTAGCATTCTTCTCCTAAATTTATGACTGTGTCTCAGGTTCCGTGTCAGATTTCAAACCCTAGCCATCGCTTGGCCCGAAAATACCGATTTCGGCCCATTTTTGTCGGGTGGTACGAAAATCGCCTGAAAAGTCCAGATGAAATCGACGACCGCGAGATCCTTGTAGCATTCTTCTCCTAAATTTATGACTGTGTCTCGGGTTCCATGTCGGATTTCAAACCCTACCCATCGTCTGGGCGTAAAATACCGATTTTGGCCCATTTTTGTCGGGTGGTACGAAAATCGCCCGAAAAGTCCAGATGAAATCGACGACCGTGGGATCCTTGTAGCATTCTTCTCCTAAATTTATGACTGTGTCTCGGGTTCCGTGTCGGATTTCAAACCCTAGCCATCGTCTGGCCCGAAAATACCGATTTCGGCCCATTTTTGTCGGGTGGTACGAAAATCGCCCGAAAAGTCCAGATGAAATCGACGACCGCGAGATCCTAGTAGCATTCTTCTCCTAAATTTATGACTGTGTCTCGGGTTCCGTGTCGGATTTCAAACCCTAGCCATCGTCTGGCCCGAAAATACCGATTTCGGCCCATTTTTGTCGGGTGGTACGAAAATCGCCCGAAAACTGCAGATTAAATCGACGACCTCGAGATCCTTATAGCATTCTTCTCCTCAATTTATGACTGTGTCTCGGGTTCCGTGTCGGATTTCAAACCCTAGCCATCGTCTGGCCCGAAAATATCTATTTCGGCCCATTTTTGTCGGGTGGTACGAAAATCGCCCCAAAAGTGCAGATGAAATCGACGACCGGGAGATCCTTGTAGCATTCTTCTCTTTAATTTATGACTGTGTCTCGGGTTCCGTGTCGGATTTCAAACCCTAGCCATCGTCTGGCCCGAAAATACCGATTTCGGCCCATTTTTGTCGGGTGGTACGAAAATCGCCCGAAAAGTGCAGATAAAATCGACGACCGCGAGATTCTTGTAGCATTCTTCTCCTAAATTTATGACTGTGTCTCGGGTTCCGTGTCGGATTTCAAACCCTAGCCATCGTCTGGCCCGAAAATACCGATTTTGGCCCATTTTTGTTGGGTGGTACGAAAATGGCCCGAAAAGTCCAGATGAAATCGACGACCGCGAGATCCTTGTAGCATTCTTCTCCAAAATTTATGACTGTGTCTCGGGTTCCGTGTCGGATTTCAAACCCTAGCCATCGTCTGGCCCGAAAATACGGATTTCGGCCCATTTTTGTCGGGTGGTACGAAAATCGCCCGAAAAGTGCAGATGAAATCGACGACCGCAAGATCCTTATAGCATTCTTCTCCTCAATTTATGACTGTGTCTAGGGTTCCATGTCGGATTTCAAACCCTAGCCATCGTATGGCCCGAAAATACCAATTTCGGCCCATTTTTGTCGGTTGGTAGGAAAATCGCCCGAAAAGTCAAGATGAAATCGACGACCGCGAGATCCTTGTAGCATTCTTCTCCTAAATTTATGAATGTGTCTCGGGTTCCATGTCGGATTTCAAACCCTAGCCATCGTCTGGCCTGAAAATACCGATTTTGGCCCATTTTTGTCGGGTGGTACGAAAATCGCCCGAAAAGTCCAGATGAAATCGACGACAGTGAGATCCTTGTAGCATTCTTCTCCTAAATTTATGACTATGTCTCGGGTTTCGTGTCGGATTTCAAACCCTAGCCATCGTCTGGCCCGAAATACCGATTTCGGCCCATTTTTGTCGGGTGGTACGAAAATCGCCCGAAAAGTGCAGATGAAATCGACGACCGGGAGATCCTTGTAGCATTCTTCTCCTAAATTAATGACTGTGGCTCGGGTTCCGTGTCGGATTTCAAACCCTAGCCATCGTCTGGCCCGAAAATACCGATTTCGGCCCATTTTTGTCGGGTAATACGAAAATCGCCCGAAAAGTGCAGATGAAATCGACGACCGCGAGATCCTTGTAGCATTCTTCTCCTAAATTTATGATTGTATCTCAGGTTCCGTGTCAGATTTCAAACCCTAGCCATCGCCTGGCCCGAAAATACCGATTCGGCCTATATTTGTCAGGTGGTACGAAAATCTCCCGAAAAGTGCAGATGAAATCGACGACCGCGAGATCCTTGTAGCATTCTTCTCCTAAATTTATGACTGTGTCTCAGGTTCCGTGTCAGATTTCAAACCCTAGCCATCGCCTGGCCCGAAAATACCGATTTCGGCCCATTTTTGTCGGGTGGTACGAAAATCGCCTGAAAAGTCCAGATGAAATCGACGACCGCGAGATCCTTGTAGCATTCTTCTCCTAAATTTATGACTGTGTCTCGGGTTCCATGTCGGATTTCAAACCCTACCCATCGTCTGGGCGTAAAATACCGATTTTGGCCCATTTTTGTCGGGTGGTACGAAAATCGCCCGAAAAGTCCAGATGAAATCGACGACCGTGGGATCCTTGTAGCATTCTTCTCCTAAATTTATGACTGTGTCTCGGGTTCCGTGTCGGATTTCAAACCCTAGCCATCGTCTGGCCCGAAAATACCGATTTCGGCCCATTTTTGTCGGGTGGTACGAAAATCGCCCGAAAAGTCCAGATGAAATCGACGACCGCGAGATCCTTATAGCATTCTTCTCCTCAATTTATGACTGTGTCTCGGGTTCCGTGTCGGATTTCAAACCCTAGCCATCGTCTGGCCCGAAAATACCGATTTCGGCCCATTTTTGTCGGGTGGTACGAAAATCGCCTAAAAAGTGCAGATGAAATTGACGACCACGAGATCCTTATAGCATTCTTCTTCTCAATTTATGACTGTGTCTCGGGTTCCGTGTCGGATTTCAAACCCTAGCCATCGTCTGGCCCGAAAATACCGATTTCGGCCCATTTTTGTCGGGTGGTACGAAAATCGCCCGAAAAGTCCAGATGAAATCGACGACCGCGAGATCCTTGTGGCATTCTTCTTCAAAATTTATGACTGTGTCTCGAGTTCCGTGTCGGATTTCAAACCCTAGCCATCGTCTGGCCCGAAAATACCGATTTCGGCCCATTTTTGTCGGGTGGTACGAAAATCGCCCGAAAAGTGCAGATGAAATCGACGACCGCGAGATCCTTGTAGCATTCTTCTTTTCAATTTATGACTGTGTCTCGGGTTCTGTGTCCGATTTCAAACCCTAGCCATCGTCTTGCCCGAAAATACCGATTTCGGCCCATTTTTTTCAGGTGGTACGAAAATCGCCCGAAAAGTGTAGATGAAATCGACGACGGCGAGATCCTTGTAGCATTCTTCTCCTAAATTTATGACCGTGTCTCAGGTTCCGTGTCAAATTTCAAACCCTAGCCATCGTCTGGCCCGAAAATACCGATTTCGGCCCATTTTTGTCGTGTGGTACGAAAATCGCCCGAAAAGTGCAGATGAAATCGACGACCGCGAGATCCTTATAGCATTCTTCTCCAAAATATATGACTGTGTCTCGGGTTCCGTTTTGGATTTCAAACCCTAGCCATCGACTGGCCCGAAAATACCGATTTCGGCCCATTTTTGTCGGGTGGTACGAAAACCGCCTGAAAAGTGCAGATGAAATCGACGACCGCGAGATCCTTGTAGCATTGTTCTCCTCAATTTATGACTGTGTCTCGGGTTCCGTGTCGGATTTCAAACCCTAGCCATCGTCTGGCCCGAAAATACCGATTTCGGCCCATTTTTGTCGGGTGGTACGAAAATCGCCCGAAAAGTGCAGATGAAATCGACGACCGCGAGATCCTTGTAGCATTCTTCTCCTAAATATATGATTGTATCTCAGGTTCTGTGTCAGATTTCAAACCCTAGCCATCGCCTGGCCCGAAAATACCGATTTCGGCCCATTTTTGTCGGGTGGTACGAAAATCGCCCGAAAAGTCCAGATGATATCGATGACTGCGAGATCCTTGTGGCATTCTTCTCCAAAATTTATGACTGTGTCTCGGGTTCCGTGTCGGATTTCAAAACCTAGCCATCGTTTGGCCAAAAAATACCGATTTCGGCCCATTTTTATCGGGTGGTACGAAAGTCGCTCGAAAAGTCCAGATGAAATCACCGACCGCGAGATCCTTGTAGCATTTTTCTCTTAAATTTATGACTGTGTCTCGGGTTCCATGTCGGATTTTAAACCCTTGCCATCGTCTGGCCCGAAAATACCGATTTCGGCCCATTTTTGTCGGGTGGTACGAAAATCGCCCGAAAAGTGCAGATGAAATCGACGACCGCGAGATCCTTGTAGCATTCTTCTCCTAAATTAATGACTGTGGCTCGGGTTCCGTGTCGGATTTCAAACCCTAGCCATCGTCTGGCCCGAAAATACCGATTTCGGCCCATTTTTGTCGGGTGGTACGAAAATCGCCCGAAAAGTGCAGATGAAATCGACGACCGCGAGATCCTTGTAGCATTCTTCTCCTAAATTTATGACTGTGTCTCAGGTTCCGTGTCGGATTTCAAACCCTAGCCATCGTCAGGCCCGAAAATACAAATTTCGTCCCATTTTTGTCGGGTGGTACGAAAATCGCCCAAAAAGTCCAGATGAAATCACCGACCGCGAGATCCTTGTAGCATTCTTCTCCTAAATTTATGACTGTGTCTCGGGTTCCGTGTCGGATTTCAAACCCTAGCCATCGTCTGGCCCGAAAATACCAATTTCGGCCCATTTTTGTTGGGTGGTACGAAAATCGCCCGAAAAGTCCAGATGAATTCGACGACCGCGAGATCCTTTGTAGCATTCTTCTCCTAAATTTATGAATGTGTCTCGGGTTCCGTATCGGATTTCAAACCCTAGCCATCGTCTGGCCCGAAAATACCGATTTCAGCCCATTTTTGTCGGGTGGTACGGAAATCGCCCGAAAAGTGCAGATGAATTCGACGACCGCGAGATCCTTGTAGCATTCTTCTCCTAAATTTATGAATGTGTCTCGGGTTCCGTGTCGGATTTCAAACCCTAGCCATCGTCTGGCCCGAAAATACCGATTTCGGCCCATTTTTGTCGGGTGGTACGAAAATCGCCCGAAAAGTGCAGATGAATTCGACGACCGCGAGATCCTTGTAGCATTCTTCTCCTAAATTTATGACTGTGTCTCGGGTTTCCGTGTCGGATTTTAAATCCTAGCCATCGTATGGCCCGAAAATACAAATTTCGGCCCATTTTTGTCGGGTGGTACGAAAATCGCCCAAAAAGTCCAGATGAAATCGACGACCGCGAGATCCTTGTGGCATTCTTCTCCAAAATTTATGACTGTGTCTCGGGTTCCGTGTCAGATTTCAAACCCTAGCCATCGTCTGGCCCGAAAATACCGATTTCGGCCGATTTTTGTCGGGTGGTACGAAAATCGCCCGAAAAGTGCAGATGAAATCGAGGACCGCGAGATCCTTGTAGCATTCTTCTCCTAAATTTATGACTGTGTCTCGGGTTCCATGTCGGATTTCAAACCCTAGCCATCGTCTGGCCCGAAAATACGGATTTCGGCCCATTTTTGTCGGGTGGTACAAAAATCGCCCGAAAAGTGCAGATGAAATCGACGACCGCGAGATCCTTGTAGCATTCTTCTCCTAAATTTATGACTGTGTCTCGGGTTCCGTGTCGGATTTCAAATCCTAGCCATCGTTTGGCCCGAAAATACCAATTTCGGCCCATTTTTGTCGGGTGGTACGAAAATTGCCCGAAAAGTCCAGTTGAAATCACCAAGCGCGAGATCCTTGTAGCATTCTTCTCTTAAATTTATGACTGTGTCTCGGGTTTCGTGTCGGATTTCAAATCCTAACCATCGTCTAGCCCGAAAATACCGATTTCGGCCCATTTTTGTCGGGTGGTACGAATATCGCCCGAAAAGTGCAGATGAATTCGACGACCGCGAGATCCTTGTAGCATTCTTCTCCTAAATTTATGACTGTGTCTCAGGTTCCGTGTTGGATTTCAAACCCTAGCCATCGTCAGGCCCGAAAATACAAATTTCGTCCCATTTTTGTCGGGTGGTACGAAAATCGCCCAAAAAGTCCAGATGAAATCACCGACCGCGAGATCCTTGTAGCATTCTTCTCTTAAATTTATGACTGTGTCTCGGGTTCCGTGTCGGATTTCAAACCCTAGCCATCG
>JBBPBP010000845.1:0-25216 GCA_037974735.1 Cicer chorassanicum | reverse complement strand
GAGACACATTCATAAATTTTGGAGAAGAATGCCACAAGGATCTCGCGGTCGTCGATTTCATCTGCACTTTTCGGGCGATTTTCGTACCACCCGACAAAAATGGGCCGAAATTAGTATTTTCGGGCCAAACGATGGCTAGGGTTTGAAATCCGACACGGAACCCGAGACACAGTCATAAATTTAGGAGAAGAATGCTACAAGGATCTCGCAGTCGCCGATTTCATCTGCACTTTTCGGGCGATTTTCGTACCACCCGACAAAAATGGGCCGAAATTTGTATTTTCGGGCCAAACGATGGCTAGGATTTGAAATCCGACACGGAACCCGAGACACAGTCATAAATTTAAGAGAAGAATGCTACAAGGATCTCGCGGTCGGTGATTTCATCTGGACTTTTTCGGCGATTTTCGTACAACCCGACAAAAATGGGCCGAAATTTGTATTTTCGGGCCAGACGATGGCTAGGGTTTTAAATCCGACACGGAACCCGAGACACAGTCCTAAATTTAAGAGAAGAATGCTACAAGGATCTCGCGGTCGGTGATTTCATCTGGACTTTTCGGGCGATTTTCGTACCACCCGACAAAAATGGGCCGAAATCGGTATTTTCGGGCCAGACGATGGCTAGGGTTTGAAATCCGACACGGAACCCTAGACACAGTCATAAATTGAGGAGAATAATGCTATAAGGATCTCGCGATCGTCGATTTAATCTACACTTTTCGAGCGATTTTCGTACCACCCGACAAAAATGGGCCGAAATCGATATTTTCGGGCCAGACGATGGCTAGGGTTTGAAATCTGACACGGAACCCGAGACACAGTCATAATTTTTGGAGAAGAATGCCACAAGGAACTCGCGGTCGTCGATTTCATCTGGACTTTTCGGGCGAATTTCGTACCACCCGACAAAAATGGGCCGAAATCGGTATTTTCGGGCCAGGCGATGGCTAGGGTTTGAAATCTGACACGGAACCTGAGACACAGTCATAAATTTAGGAGAAGAATGCTACAAGGATCTCGCGGTCGCCGATTTCATCTGCACTTTTCGGGCGATTTTCGTACCACCCGACAAAAATGGGCCGAAATCGGTATTTTCGAGCCAGACGATGGCTAGGATTTGAAATCCGACACGGAACCCGAGACACAGTCATAAATTTAAGAGAAGAATGCTACAAGGATCTCGCGGTCGGTGATTTCATCTGGACTTTTCGGGCGATTTTCGTACCACCCGACAAAAATGGGCCGAAATTGGTATTTTCGGGCCAGACGATGGCTAGGGTTTGAAATCCGACACGGAACCCGAGACACAATCATAAATTTAGGAGAAGAATGCTACAAGGATCTCGCGGTCGTCGATTTCATCTGCACTTTTCGGGCGATTTTCGTACCACCCGACAAAAATGGGCCGAAATTGGTATTTTCGGGCCAGACGATGGCTAGGGTTTGAAATCTGACACGGAACCCGAGACACAGTCATAATTTTTGGAGAAGAATGCCACAAGGAACTCGCGGTCGTCGATTTCATCTGGACTTTTCGGGCGAATTTCGTACCACCCGACAAAAATGGGCCGAAATCGGTATTTTCGGGCCAGGCGATGGCTAGGGTTTGAAATCTGACACGGAACCTGAGACACAGTCATAAATTTAGGAGAAGAATGCTACAAGGATCTCGCGGTCGTCGATTTCATCTGCACTTTTCGGGCGATTTTCGTACCACCCAACAAAAATGCGCAAAAATTAGTATTTTCGGGCCAGACGATGGCTAGGGTTTGAAATCCGACACGGAACCCGAGACACAGTCATAAATTTAGGAGAAGAATGCTACAAGGATATGCGGTCGTCGATTTCATCTGCACTTTTCGGGCGATTTTCGTACCACCCGACAAAAATGGGCGAAATCGGTATTTTTGGGCCAGACGATGGCTGGGGTTTGAAATCTGACACGGAACCTGAGACACAGTCATAAATTTAGGAGAAGAATGCTACAAGGATCTCGCGGTCGTCGATTTCATCTGCACTTTTCGGGCGATTTTCGTACCACCCGACAAAAATGGGCTGAAATCGGTATTTTCGGGCCAGACGATGGCTAGGGTTTGAAATCCGACATGAAACCCGAGACACAATCATAAATTTTGGAGAAGAATGCCACAAGGATCTCGCGGTCGTCGATTTCATCTGGACTTTTCGGGCGATTTCCGTACCACTTGACAAAAATGGGCCGAAATCGGTATTTTCGGGCCAGGCGATGGCTAGGGTTTGAAATCTGACACGGAACCTGAGACACAGTCATAAATTTAGGAGAAGAATGCTACAAGGATCTCGCGGTCGGTGATTTCATCTGGACTTTTTGGGCGATTTTCGTACCACCCGACAAAAATGGGCCGAAATTTGTATTTTCGGGCCAGACGATGGCTAGGGTTTGAAATCCGACACGGAACCCGAGACACAGTCATAAATTTAGGAGAAGAATGCTACAAGGATCTCGCGGTCGTCGATTTCATCTGGACTTTTCGGGCGATTTTCGAACCACCCGACAAAAATGGGCCGAAATCGGTATTTTCGGGCCAGTCGATTGCTAGGGTTTGAAATCCGACACAGAACCCGAGACACAGTCATAAATTTAGGAGAAGAATGCTACAAGGATCTCGCGGTCGTCGATTTCATCTGCACTTTTCGGGCGATTTTCGTACCACCCGACAAAAATGGGCTGAAATCGGTATTTTCGGGCCAGACGATGGCTAGGGTTTGAAATCCGACACAGAACCCGAGACACAGTCATAAATTTAGGAGAAGAATGCTACAAGGATCTCGCGGTCGTCGATTTCATCTGGACTTTTCGGGCGATTTTTGTACCACCCGACAAAAATGGGCCGAAATCGGTATTTTCGGGCCAAACGATGGCAAGGGTTTGAAATTCGACATGGAACCCGAGACACAGTCATAAATTTAGGAGAAGAATGCTACAAGGATCTCGCGGTCGTCGATTTCATCTGGACTTTTCGGGCGATTTTCGTACCACCCGACAAAAATGGGCCGAAATCGGTATTTTCGGGCCAGACGATGGCTAGGGTTTGAAATCCGACATGGAACCCGAGACACAGTCATAAATTTAAGAGAAGAATGCTACAAGGATCTCGCGGTCGTCGATTTCATCTGCACTTTTCGGGCGATTTTCGTACCACCCGACAAAAATGGGCCGAAATTGGTATTTTCGGGCCAGACCATGGCTAGGGTTTGAAATCTGACATGGAACCCTAGACACAGTCATAAATTGAGGAGAAGAATGCTATAAGGATCTCGCGGTCGTCGATTTCATCTGAATTTTTTGGGCGATTTTCGTACCACCCGACAAAAATGGGCCGAAATCCGTATTTTCGGGCCAGACGATGGCTAGGGTTTGAAATCCGACATGGAACCCGAGACACATTCATAAATTTTGGAGAATAATGCCACAAGGATCTCGCGGTCGTCGATTTCATCTGGACTTTTCGGACGATTTTCGTACCACCCGACAAAAATGGGCCGAAATCGGTATTTTCGGGCCAGGCGATGGCTAGGGTTTGAAATCTGACACGGAACCTGAGACACAGTCATAAATTTAGGAGAATAATGCTACAAGGATCTCGCAGTCGTCGATTTCATCTGCACTTTTCGGGCGATTTTCGTACCACCCGACAAAAATGGGCCGAAATTAGTATTTTCGGGCTAAACGATGGCTAGGGTTTGAAATCCGACACGGAACCCGAGACACAGTCATAAATTTAGGAGAAGAATGCTACAAGGATCTCGCGGTCGCCGATTTCATCTGCACTTTTCGGGCGATTTTCGTACCACCCGACAAAAATGGGCCGAAATCGGTATTTTCGAGCCAGACGATGGCTAGGATTTGAAATCCGACACGGAACCCGAGACACAGTCATAAATTTAAGAGAAGAATGCTACAAGGATCTCGCGGTCGGTGATTTCATCTGGACTTTTCGGGCGATTTTCGTACCACCCGACAAAAATGGGCCGAAATCAGTATTTCGGGCCAGACGATGGCTAGGGTTTGAAATCCGACACGGAACCCGAGACACAGTCATAAATTTAGGAGAAGAATGCTACAAGGATCTCGCGGTCGTCGATATCATCCGGACTTTTCGGGCGATTTTCGTACCACCCGACAAAAATGGACCGAAATCGGTATTTTTGGGCCAGACGATGGCTAGGGTTTGAAATCCGACACGGAACCCGAGACACAGTCATAAATTTTGGAGAAGAATGCTACAAGGATCTCGCGGTCGTCGATTTCATCTGGACTTTTCGGGCGATTTTCGTACCACCCGACAAAAATGGGCCAAAATCGAAATATTCGGGCCAGACGATGGCTAGGGTTTGAAATCTGACACGGAACCCGAGACAGAGTCATAAATTTAGGAGAAGAATGCTAAAAGGATCTCGCGGCCTTCGATTTCATCTGGACTTTTTGGACGATTTTCGTACCACCCGACAAAAATGGGCCGAAATCGATATTTTCGGGCCAGACGATGGCTAGGGTTTGAAATCCGACACGGAACCCGAGACACAGTCATAAATTTAGGAGAAGAATGCTACAAGGATCTCGCAGTCGTCGATTTCATCTGGACTTTTCGGGCGATTTTCGTACCACCGGACACAAATGGGTTGAAATCGGTATTTTCGGGCCAGACGATGGCTAGGGTTTGAAATCCGACACGGAACACGAGACACAGTCATAAATTATGGAGAATAATGCTACAAGGATCTCGCGGTCGTCGATTTCATCTGCACTTTTCGGGCGATTTTCGTACCACCTGACAAAAATGGGCCGAAATCGGTATTTTCGGGCCAGACGATGGCTAGGGTTTTGAAATCCGACACAGAACCCGAGACACAGTCATAAATTTTGGAGTAGAATGCTACCATGATCTGGTGGTCATCGATTTCATCTAGACTTTTCGGGCGATTTTCGTACCACCCGACAAAAATGGGCCGAAATCGGTATTTTCGGGCCAGACGATGGCTAGGGTTTGAAATCCGACACGGAACCCGAGACACAGTCATAAATTTAAGAGAAGAATGCTACAAGGATCTCGCGGTCGCGATTTCATATGGACTTTTTGGGCGATTTTCGTACCACCCGACAAAAATGTGCCGAAATCGGTATTTTGGGGCAGACGATGGCTAGGGTTTGAAATCCGACACGGAATCCGAGACACAGTCATAAATTTAGGAGAAGAATGCTACAAGGATCTCACGGTCGTCGATTTCATCTGGACTTTTCGGGCGATTTTCGTACCACCCGACAAAAATGGGCCGAAATCGGTATTTTCGGGCCAGACGATGGCTAGGGTTTGAAATCCGACACGGAACCCGAGACACAGTCATAAATTTAGGAGAAGAATGCCACAAGGATCTCGCGGTCGTCGATTTCATCTGGACTTTTCGGGCGATTTTCGTACCACCCGACAAAAATGGGCCGAAATCGGTATTTTCGGGCCAGGCGATGGCTAGGGTTTGAAATCCGACACGGAACCCGAGACACAGTCATAAATTTTGGAGAAGAATGCCACAAGGATCTCGCGGTCTTCGATTTCATCTGGACTTTTCGGGCGATTTTCGTACCACCCGACAAAAATGGGCCGAAATCGGTATTTTCGGGCCAGGCGATGGCTAGGGTTTGAAATCTGACACGGAACCCGAGACACAGTCATAAATTTAGGAGAAGAATGCCACAAGGATCTCGCGGTCGTCGATTTCATCTGGACTTTTCGGGCGATTTTCGTACCACCCGACAAAAATGGGGCAAAATCGGTATTTTCAAGCCTGACGATGGCTAGGATTTGAAATCCGACACGGAACCCGAGACACAGTCATAAATTTTGGAGAAGAATGCCACAAGGATCTCGCGGTCGTCGATTTCATCTGGACTTTTCGGGCGATTTTCGTACCACCCGACAAAAATGGGCCGAAATCGGTATTTTCGGGCCATGCGATGGCTAGGGTTTGAAATCTGACACGGAACCCGAGACACAGTCATAAATTTAGGAGAAGAATGCCACAAGGATCTCGCGGTCGTCGATTTCATCTGGACTTTTCGGGCGATTTTCGTACCACCCGACAAAAATGGGCCGAAATCGGTATTTTCGGGCCAGGCGATGGCTAGGGTTTGAAATCTGACACGGAACCCGAGACACAGTCATAAATTTAGGAGAAGAATGCTACAAGGATCTCGCGGTCGTCGATTTCATCTGCACTTTTCGGGCGATTTTTGTACCACCCGACAAAAATGGGCCGAAATCCGTATTTTCGGCCCATTTCGATGGCTAGAGTTTGAAATCCGACACGGAACCCGAGACACAGTCATAAATTTTGGAGAAGAATGCCACAAGGATCTCGCGGTCGTCGATTTCATCTGGACTTTTGGGCGATTTTCGTACCACCCGACAAAAATGGGCCGAAATCGGTATTTTCGGGCCAGGCGATGGCTAGGGTCTGAAATCCGACACGGAACCCTAGACACAGTCATAAATTGAGGAGAAGAATGCTATAAGGATCTCGCGGTCGTCGATTTCATCTGCACTCTTCGGGCGATTTTCGTACCACCCGACAAAAATGGGCCGAAATCGGTATTTTCGGGACAGACGATGGCTAGGGTTTGAAATCTGACACGGAACCCGAGACACAGTCATAAATTTTGGAGAAGAATGCCACAAGGATCTCGCGGTCGTCGATTTCATCTGGACTTTTTGAACGATTTTCTTACCACCCGACAAAAATGGGCCGAAATCGGTATTTTCGGGCCAGGCGATGGCTAGGGTTTGAAATCTGACACGGAACCTGAGACACAGTCATAAATTTAGGAGAAGAATGCTACAAGGATCTCGCGGTCGTCGATTTCATCTGCACTTTTCGGGCGATTTTCGTACCACCCGACAAAAATGGGCTGAAATCGGTATTTTCGGGCCAGACGATGGCTAGGGTTTGAAATCCGACATGAAACCCGAGACACAGTCATAAATTTTTGAGAAGAATGCTACAAGGACCTCGCGGTCGTCGATTTCATCTGCACTTTTCGGGCAAATTTCGTACCACCCGATAAAAATGGGCCGAAATCGGTATTTTCGGGCCAGACGATGGCTAGGGTTTGAAATCCGACACGGAACTCGAGACACAGTCATAAATTGAGGAGAAGAATGCTAAAAGGATCTCGCGGTCATCGATTTCATCTGCACTTTTCGGGCGATTTTCGTACCACCCGACAAAAATGGGCCGAAATCGGTATTTTCGGGCCAGACGATGGCTAGGGTTTGAAATCCGACACGGAACCCGAGACACAGTCATAAATTTAAGAGAAGAATGCTACAAGGATCTCGCGGTCGGTGATTTCATCTGGACTTTTTCGGGGATTTTCGTACCACCCGACAAAAATGGGCCGAAATTTGTATTTTCGGGCCAGACGATGGCTAGGGTTTTAAATATGACACGGAACCCGAGACACAGTCATAAATTTAAGAGAAGAATGCTACAAGGATCTCGCGGTCGTCGATTTCATCTGGACTTTTCGGGCGATTTTCGTACCACCCGACAAAAATGGGCCGAAATTGGTATTTTCGGGCCAGACCATGGCTAGGGTTTGAAATCCGACACGGAACCCTAGACACATTCATAAATTGAGGAGAAGAATGCTATAAGGATCTCGCGGTCGTCGATTTCATCTGCACTTTTCGGGCGATTTTCGTACCACCCGACAAAAATGGGCCGAAATCGGTATTTTCGGGCCAGACGATGGCTAGGGTTTGAAATCCGACACGGAACTCGAGACACAGTCATAAATTTTGAAGAAGAATGCCACAAGGATCTCGCGGTCGTCGATTTCATCTGGACTTTTCGGGCGATTTTCGTACCACCCGACAAAAATGGGCCGAAATCGGTATTTTCGGGCCAGGCGATGGCTAGGGTTTGAAATCTGACACGGAACCTGAGACACAGTCATAAATTTAGGAGAAGAATGCTACAAGGATCTCGCGGTCGGTGATTTCATCTGGACTTTTTGGGCGATTTTCGTACCACCCGACAAAAATGGGCCGAAATTTGTATTTTCGGGCCATACGATGGCTAGGGTTTGAAATCCGACACGGAACCCGAGACACAGTCATAAATTTAGGAGAAGAATGCTACAAGGATCTCGCGGTCGTGGAATTCATCTGCACTTTTCGGGCGATTTTCGTACCACCCGACAAAAAATGGCAAAAATCGGTATTTTCGGGCCAGATGAAGGCTAGGTTTTGAAATCCGACACAAAACCTGAGACACAGTCATAAATTTAAGAGAAGAATGCTACAAGGATCTCGCGGTTGGTGATTTCATCTGGACTTTTCGGGCGATTTTCGTACCACCCGACAAAAATGGGCCGAAATTGGTATTTTCGGGCCAGACGATGGCTAGGGTTTGAAATCCGACACGGAAATTGAGACACAGTCATAAATTTAGGAGAAGAATGCTACAAGGATCTCACGGTCGTCGATTTCATCTGGACTTTTCGGGCGATTTTCGTACCACCCGACAAAAATGGGCCGAAATCGGTATTTTCGGGCCAAACGATGGCTAGGGTTTGAAATCCGACATGGAACCCTAGACACAGTCATAAATTGAGGAGAAGAATGCTATAAGGATCTCGCGGTCGTCGATTTCATCTGCACTTTTCGGGAGATTTTCGTACCACCCGACAAAAATGGGGCGAAATCCGTATTTTCGGGCCAGACGATGGCTAGGGTTTGAAATCCGACACGGAACCTGAGACACAGTCATAAATTTTAGAGAAGAATGCCACAAGGATCTCGCGGTCGTCGATTTCATCTGGACTTTTCGAGCGATTTTCGTACCACCGGACAAAAACGGGCTGAAATCGGTATTTTCGGACCAAACGATGGCTAGGGTTTGAAATCTGACACGGAACTCGAGACACAGTCATAAATTGAGGAGAAGAATGCTACAAGGATCTCAAGGTCGTCGATTTCATCTGCATTTTTCGGGCGAATTTCGTACCACCCGACAAAAATGGGCCGAAATCGGTATTTTCGGGCCAGACGATGGCTAGGGTTTGAAATCCGACATGGAACCCGAGACACAGTCATAAATTTAAGAGAAGAATGCTACAAGGATCTCGCGGTCGTCGATTTCATCTGCACTTTTCGGGCGATTTTCGTACCACCCGACAAAAATGGGCCGAAATCGGTATTTTCGGGCTAGACGATGGCTAGGGTTTGAAATCCGACACGGAACCCGAGACACAGTCATAAATTGAGGAGAAGAATGCTATAAGGATCTCGTGGTCGTCGATTTCCTCTGCACTTTTTAGGCGATTTTCGTACCACCCGACAAAAATGGGCCGAAATCGGTATTTTCGGGCCAGACGATGGCTAGGGTTTGAAATCCGACACGGAACCCGAGACACAGTCATAAATTTAGGAGAAGAATGCTACAAGGATCTCGCGGTCGTCGAATTCATCTGCACTTTTCGGGCGATTTTCGTACCACCCGACAAAAAATGGCCGAAATCGGTATTTTCGGGCCAGACGATGGCTAGGATTTGAAATCCGACACGGAACCCGAGACACAGTCTTAAATTTAAGAGAAGAATGCTACAAGGATCTCGCGGTTGGTGATTTCATCTGGACTTTTCGGGCGATTTTCGTACCACCCGACAAAAATGGGCCGAAATTGGTATTTTCGGGCCAGACGATGGCTAGGGTTTGAAATCCGACACGGAACCCGAGACACAGTCATAAATTTAGGAGAAGAATGCTACAAGGATCTCGCGGTCTTCGATTTCATCTGGACTTTTCAGGCAATTTTCGTACCACCCGACAAAAATGGGTCGAAATCGGTATTTTCGGGCCAAACGATGGCTAGGGTTTGAAATCCGACATGGAACCCGAGACACAGTCATAAATTTAAGAGAAGAATGCTACAAGGATCTCGCGGTTGGTGATTTCATCTGGACTTTTCGGGCGATTTTCGTACCACCCGACAAAAATGGGCCGAAATTGGTATTTTCGGGCCAGACGATGGCTAGGGTTTGAAATCCGACACGGAACCCGAGACACAGTCATAAATTTAGGAGAAGAATGCCACAAGGATCTCGCAGTCATCGATTTCATCTGGACTTTTCGGGCGATTTTCGTACCACCCAACAAAAATGGGCCGAAATCGGTATTTTCGGGCCAGGCGATGGCTAGGGTTTGAAATCTGACACGGAACCTGAGACACAATCATAAATTTAGGAGAAGAATGCTATAAGGATCTCGCGGTCGTCGATTTCATCTGCACTTTTCGGGCGATTTTCGTACCACCCGACAAAAATGGGCCGAAATCGGTATTTTCGGGCCAGACGATGGCTAGGGTTTGAAATCCGACACGGAACTCGAGACACAGTCATAAATTTAGGAGAAGAATGCTACAAGGATCTCGCGGTCGTCGATTTCATCTGCACTTTTCGGGCGATTTTCGTACCACCCGACAAAAATGGGCCGAAATTAGTATTTTCGGGCCAGACGATGGCTAGGGTTTGAAATCCAACACGGAACCCGAGACACAGTCATAAATTTAGGAGAAAAATGCTACAAGGATCTCGCGGTCCTCGATTTCATCTGGACTTTTCGGGCGATTTTCGTACCACCCGACAAAAATGGGCCGAAATCGGTATTTTCGGGCCAGACGATGGCTAGGGTTTGAAATCCGACATGGAACCCTAGACACAGTCATAAATTGAGGAGAAGAATGCTATAAGGATCTCGCGGTCGTCGATTTCATCTGCACTTTTCGGGCGATTTTCGTACCACCCGACAAAAATGGGCCGAAATCCGTATTTTCGGGCCAGACGATGGCTAGGGTTTGAAATCCGACACGGAACCTGAGACACATTCATAAATTTTGGAGAAGAATGCCACAAGGATCTCGCGGTCGTCGATTTCATCTGGACTTTTTGGGCGATTTTCGTACCACCCGACAAAAATGGGGCGAAATCGGTATTTTCGGGCCAGGCGATGGCTAGGGTTTGAAATCTGACACGGAACCTGAGACACAGTCATAAATTTAGGAGAATAATGCTACAAGGATCTCGCAGTCGTCGATTTCATCTGCACTTTTCGGGCGATTTTCGTACCACCCGACAAAAATGGGCCGAAATTGGTATTTTCGGGCCAGACCATGGCTAGGGTTTGAAATCTGACATGGAACCCTAGACACAGTCATAAATTGAGGAGAAGAATGCTATTAGGATCTCGCGGTCGTCGATTTCATCTGCACTTTTCGGGAGATTTTCGTACCACCCGACAAAAATGGGGCGAAATCCGTATTTTCGGGCCAGACGATGGCTAGGGTTTGAAATCCGACACGGAACCTGAGACACAGTCATAAATTTTAGAGAAGAATGCCACAAGGATCTCGCGGTCGTCGATTTCATCTGGACTTTTCGGGCGATTTTCGTACCACCCGACAAAAATGGGCGAAATCGGTATTTTCGGGCCAGGCGATGGCTAGGGTTTGAAATCTGACACGGAACGTGAGACACAGTCATAAATTTAGGAGAAGAATGCTACAAGGATCTCGCGGTCGTCGATTTCATCTGCACTTTTCGAGCGATTTTCGTACCACCGGACAAAAACGGGCTGAAATCGGTATTTTCGGACCAAACGATGGCTAGGGTTTGAAATCTGACACGGAACTCGAGACACAGTCATAAATTGAGGAGAAGAATGCTACAAGGATCTCAAGGTCGTCGATTTCATCTGCATTTTTCGGGCGAATTTCGTACCACCCGACAAAAATGGGCCGAAATCGGTATTTTCGGGCCAGACGATGGCTAGGGTTTGAAATCCGACACGGAACCCGAGACACTGTCATAAATTTAAGAGAAGAATGCTACAAGGATCTCGCGGTCGTCGATTTCATCTGCACTTTTCGGGCGATTTTCGTACCACCCGACAAAAATGGGCCGAAATTGGTATTTTCGGGCCAGACCGTGGCTAGGGTTTGAAATCTGACATGGAACCCTAGACACAGTCATAAATTGAGGAGAAGAATGCTATAAGGATCTCGCGGTCGTCGATTTCATCTGAATTTTTTGGGCGATTTTCGTACCACCCGACAAAAATGGGCCGAAATCCGTATTTTCGGGCCAGACGATGGCTAGGGTTTGAAATCCGACATGGAACCCGAGACACATTCATAAATTTTGGAGAATAATGCCACAAGGATCTCGTGGTCGTCGATTTCATCTGGACTTTTCGGACGATTTTCGTACCACCCGACAAAAATGGGCCGAAATCGGTATTTTCGGGCCAGGCGATGGCTAGGGTTTGAAATCTGACACGGAACCTGAGACACAGTCATAAATTTAGGAGAATAATGCTACAAGGATCTCGCAGTCGTCGATTTCATCTGCACTTTTCGGGCGATTTTCGTACCACCCGACAAAAATGGGCCGAAATTAGTATTTTCGGGCCAAACGATGGCTAGGGTTTGAAATCCGACACGGAACCCGAGACACAGTCATAAATTTAGGAGAAGAATGCTACAAGGATCTCGCGGTCGCCGATTTCATCTGCACTTTTCGGGCGATTTTCGTACCACCCGACAAAAATGGGCCGAAATCGGTATTTTCGAGCCAGACGATGGCTAGGATTTGAAATCCGACACGGAACTCGAGACACAGTCATAAATTTAAGAGAAGAATGCTACAAGGATCTCGCGGTCCTCGATTTCATCTGGACTTTTCGGGCAATTTTCGTACCACTCGACAAAAATGGGCCGAAATTAGTATTTTCGGGCCAAACGATGGCTAGGGTTTGAAATCCGACACGGAACCCGTGACACAGTCATAAATTTAGGAGAAGAATGCTACAAGGATCTCGCGGTCGCCGATTTCATCTGCACTTTTCGGGCGATTTTCGTACCACCCGACAAAAATGGGCCGAAATCGGTATTTTCGAGCCAGACGATGGCTAGGATTTGAAATCCGACACGGAACCCGAGACACAGTCATAAATTTAAGAGAAGAATGCTACAAGGATCTCGCGGTCGGTGATTTCATCTGGACTTTTTCGGCGATTTTCGTACCACCCGACAAAAATGGGCCGAAATTTGTATTTTCGGGCCAGACGATGGCTAGGGTTTTAAATCCGACACGGAACCCGAGACACAGTCCTAAATTTAAGAGAAGAATGCTACAAGGATCTCGCGGTCGGTGATTTCATCTGGACTTTTCGGGCGATTTTCGTACCACCCGACAAAAATGGGCCGAAATCGGTATTTTCGGGCCAGACGATGGCTAGGGTTTGAAATCTGACACGGAACCTTAGACACAATCATAAATTTAGGAGAAGAATGCTACAAGGATCTCGCGGTCGTCGATTTCATCTGCACTTTTCGGGCGATTTTCGTACCACCCGACAAAAATGGGCCGAAATCGGTATTTTCGGGCCAGACGATGGCTAGGGTTTGAAATCCGACATGGAACCCGAGACACAGTCATAAATTTAGGAGAAGAATGCTACAAGGATCTCGCGGTCGTTGAATTCATCTGCACTTTTAGTTTGATTTTCGTACCACCCGACAACAATGGGCCGAAATCGGTATTTTCGGGCCAGACGATGGCTAGGATTTGAAATCCGACACGGAACCCGAGACACAGTCATAAATTTAAGAGAAGAATGCTACAAGGATCTGGCGGTTGGTGATTTCATCTGGACTTTTCGGGCGATTTTCGTACCACCCAACAAAAATGGGCCGAAATTGGTATTTTCGGGCCAGAAGATGGCTAGGGTATGAAATCCGACACGGAACCCGAGACACAGTCATAAATTTAGGAGAAGAATGCTACAAGGATCTCGCGGTCGTCGATTTCATCTGGACTTTTCGGGCGATTTTCGTACCACCCGACAAAAATGGGCCGAAATCGGTATTTTCGGGCCAAACGATGGCTAGGGTTTGAAATCCGACACGAAACCCGAGACACAGTCATAATTTTAGGAGAAGAATGCTACAAGAATCTCGCGGTCGTCGATTTCATCTGCACTTTTCGGGCGATTTTCGTACCACCCGACAAAAATGGGCCGAAATCGGTATTTTCGGGCCAGACGATGGCTAGGGTTTGAAATCCGACATGGAACCCGAGACACAGTCATAAATTTAGGAGAAGAATGCTACAAGGATCTCGCGGTCGTCGATTTCATCTGGACTTTTTGGGCGATTTTCGTACCACCCGACAAAAATGGGCCGAAATCGGTATTTTCGGGCCAGACGATGGCTAGGGTTTGAAATCCGACACGGAACCCGAGACACAGTCATAAATTTAAGAGAAGAATGCTATAAGGATCTCGCAGTCGTCGATTTCATCTGCACTATTCGGGCGATTTTCGTACCACCCGACAAAAATGGGCCGAAATCGATATATTTTCGGGCCAGACGATGGCTAGGGTTTGAAATCCGACACGGAACCCGAGACACAGTCATAAATTTAAGAGAAGAATGCTACAAGGATCTCGCGGTCGTCGATTTCATCTGCACTTTTCGGGCGATTTTCGTACCACCCGACAAAAATGGGCCGAAATCGGTATTTTCGGGCCAGACGAAGCTAGGGTTTGAAATCCGACACGGAACCCGAGACACAGTCATAAATTTAGGAGAAGAATGCTACAAGGATCTCGCGGTAGTCGATTTTATCTGCACTTTTCGGGCGATTTTCGTACCACCCGACAAAAATGGGCCGAAATCGGTATTTTCGGGCCAGACGATGGCTAGGGTTTGAAATCCGACACGGAACCCGAGACACAGTCATAAATTTAAGAGAAGAATGCTAGAAGGATCTCGCGGTCGGTGATTTCATCTGGACTTTTCGGGCAATTTTCGTACCACCCGACAAAAATGGGCCGAAATCGGTATTTTCGGGCCAGACGATGGCTAGGGTTTGAAATCTGACACGGAACCTGAGACACAACCATAAATTTAGGAGAAGAATGCTACAAGGATCTCGCGGTCGTCGATTTCATCTGCACTTTTCGGGCGATTTTCGTACCACCCGACAAAAATGGGCCGAAATCGGTATTTTCGGGCCAGACGATGGCTAGGGTTTGAAATCCGACACGAAACCTGAGACACAGTCATAAATTTAGGAGAAGAATGCTACAAGGATCTCGCGGTCGTCGATTTAATCTGCACTTTTCGGGCGACTTTCGTACCACCCGACAAAAATGGGCCGAAATCGGTATTTTCGATCCAGACGATGGCTAGGGTTTGAAATCCGACACGGAACCCGAGACACAGTCATAAATTTAAGAGAAGAATGCTACAAGGATCTCGCGGTCGTCGATTTCATCTGGACTTTTCGGGCGATTTTCGTACAACCCGACAAAAATGGGCCGAAATCGGTATTTTCGGGCCAGACGATGGCTAGGGTTTGAAATCCGACACGGAACCCGAGACACAGTCATAAATTTAAGAGAAGAATGCTACAAGGATCTCGCGGTCGTCGATTTCATCTGCACTTTTCGGGCGATTTTCGTACCACCATACAAAAATGGGTCGAAATCGGTATTTTCGGGCCAGACGATGGCTAGGGTTTGAAATCCGACACGGAACCCGAGACACATTCATAAATTTAAGAGAAGAATGCTACAAGGATCTCGAGGTCGTCGATTTCATCTGCACTTTTCGGGCGATATTCGTACCACCCGACAAAAATGGGCCGAAATCAGTACTTTCGGGCCAGACGATGGCTAGGGTTTGAAATCCGACACGGAACCCGAGACACAGTCATAAATTGAGGAGAAGAATGCTATAAGGATCTCGCGGTCGTCGATTTCATCTGCACTTTTCGGGCGATTTTCGTACCACTCGACAAAAATGGGCCGAAATAGATATTTTCGGGCCAGACGATGGCTAGGGTTTGAAATCCGACACGGAACCCGAGACACAGTCATAAATTTAAGAGAAGAATGCTACAAGGATCTCGCGGTCGTCGATTTCATCTGCACTTTTCGGGCGATTTTCGTACCACCCGACAAAAATGGGCCGAAATTGGTATTTTCGGGCCAGACCATGGCTAGGGTTTGAAATCTGACATGGAACCCTAGACACAGTCATAAATTGAGGAGAAGAATGCTATAAGGATCTCGCGGTCGTCGATTTCATCTGCACTTTTCGGGCGATTTTCGTACCACCCGACAAAAATGGGCCGAAATCCGTATTTTCGGGCCAGACCATGGCTAGGGTTTGAAATCCGACACGGAACCCGAGACACATTCATAAATTTTGGAGAAGAATGCCACAAGGATCTCGCGGTCGTCGATTTCATCTGGACTTTATGGGCGATTTTCGTACCACCCGACAAAAATGGGCCGAAATTAGTATTTTCGGGCCAAACGATGGCTAGGGTTTGAAATCCGACACGGAACCCGAGACACAGTCATAAATTTAGGAGAAGAATGCTACAAGGATCTCGCGGTCGCCGATTTCATCTGCACTTTTCGGGCGATTTTCGTACCACCCGACAAAAATGGGCCGAAATCGGTATTTTCGAGTCAGACGATGGCTAGGATTTGAAATCCGACACGGAACCCGAGACACAGTCATAAATTTAAGAGAAGAATGCTACAAGGATCTCGCGGTCGGTGATTTCATCTGGACTTTTTCGGGGATTTTCGTACCACCCGACAAAAATGGGCCGAAATTTGTATTTTCGGGCCAGACGATGGCTAGGGTTTTAAATATGACACGGAACCCGAGACACAGTCCTAAATTTAAGAGAAGAATGCTACAAGGATCTCGCGGTCGTCGTTTTCATCTGGACTTTTCGGGCGATTTTCGTACCACCCGACAAAAATGGGCCGAAATTGGTATTTTCGGGCCAGACCATGGCTAGGGTTTGAAATCCGACACGGAACCCTAGACACAGTCATAAATTGAGGAGAAGAATGCTATAAGGATCTCGCGGTCGTCGATTTCATCTGCACTTTTCGGGCGATTTTCGTACCACCCGACAAAAATGGGCCGAAATCGGTATTTTCGGGCCAGACGATGGCTAGGATTTGAAATCCGACACGGAACCCGAGACACAGTCATAAATTTAAGAGAAGAATGCTACAAGGATCTCGCGGTCGTCGATTTCATCTGCACTTTTCGGGCGATTTTCGTACCACCCGACAAAAATGGGCCGAAATTGGTATTTTCGGGCCAGACCATGGCTAGGGTTTGAAATCTGACATGGAACCCTAGACACAGTCATAAATTGAGGAGAAGAATGCTATAAGGATCTCGCGGTCGTCGATTTCATCTGAATTTTTTGGGCGATTTTCGTACCACCCGACAAAAATGGGCCGAAATCCGTATTTTCGGGCCAGACGATGGCTAGGGTTTGAAATCCGACATGGAACCCGAGACACATTCATAAATTTTGGAGAATAATGCCACAAGGATCTCGTGGTCGTCGATTTCATCTGGACTTTTCGGACGATTTTCGTACCACCCGACAAAAATGGGCCGAAATCGGTATTTTCGGGCCAGGCGATGGCTAGGGTTTGAAATCTGACACGGAACCTGAGACACAGTCATAAATTTAGGAGAATAATGCTACAAGGATCTCGCAGTCGTCGATTTCATCTGCACTTTTCGGGCGATTTTCGTACCACCCGACAAAAATGGGCCGAAATTAGTATTTTCGGGCCAAACGATGGCTAGGGTTTGAAATCCGACACGGAACCCGAGACACAGTCATAAATTTAGGAGAAGAATGCTACAAGGATCTCGCGGTCGCCGATTTCATCTGCACTTTTCGGGCGATTTTCGTACCACCCGACAAAAATGGGCCGAAATCGGTATTTTCGGGCCAGACGATGGCTAGGGTTTGAAATCCGACACGAAACCCGAGACAAAGTCATAAATTGAGGAGAAGAATGCTACAAGGATCTCGCGGTCGTCGATTTCATCTGCACTTTTCGGGCGATTTTCGTACCACCCGACAAAAATGGGCCGAAATCGGTATTTTCGGGCCAGACGATGGCTAGGGTTTTAAATCCTACACGGAACCCCAGACACAGTCATAAATTTAGGAGAAGAATTATACAAGGATCTCGCGGTCGTCGATTTCATCTGGACTTTACGGGCGATTTTCGTACCACCCGAGAAAAATGGGTCGAAATCGGTATTTTTGGGCCAGACGATGGCTAGGGTTTGAAATCTAACACGGAACCCGAGACACAGTCCTAAATTTAGAAGAAGAATGTTAGAAGGATCTCTCGGTCGTCGATTTCATCTGGACTTTTCGGGCCATTTTCGTACCACCTGACAAAAATGGGCCGAAATCGGTATTTTCGGGCCAGACGATGGCTAGGGTTTGAAATCCGACACGGAACCCGAGACACATTCATAAATTCAGGAGAAGAATGCTCAAGGATCTCATGGTCGTCGATTTCATCTGCACTTTTCAGGCGATTTTCATACCACCCGACAAAAATGGGCCGAAATCGGTATTTTCGGTTCAGACGATGGCTAGGGTTTGAAATCCTACACGAAACCCGAGACACAATCATAAATTTAGGAGAAGAATGCTACAAGGATCTCGCGGTCGTCGATTTCATCTGCACTTTTCGGGCGATTTTCGTACCACCCGACAAAAATGGGCCGAAATCGGTATTTTCGGGCCAGACGATGGCTAGGGTTTGAAATCTGACACGGAACTTGAGACACAATCATAAATTTATGAGAAGAATGCTACAAGGATCTCGCGGTCGTCGATTTCATCTGCACTTTTCGGGCGATTTTCATACCACCTGACAAAAATGGGCCGAAATCGGTATTTTCGGGCCAGACGATGGCTAGGGTTTGAAATCCGACATGGAACCCGAGACACAGTCATAAATTTAAGAGAAGAATGCTACAAGGATCTCGCGGTCGGTGATTTCATCTGGACTTTTCGGGCGATTTTCGTACCACTCGACAAAAATGGGCCGAAATCGGTATTTTCGGGCCAGACGATGGCTAGGGTTTGAAATCCGACATGGAACCCGAGACACAGTCATAAATTTAGGAGAAGAATGCTACAAGGATCTCGCGGTCGTCGATTTCATCTGCACTTTTCGGGCGATTTTCGTACCACCCGACAAAAATGGGCCGAAATTGGTATTTTCGGGCCAGACGATGGCTAGGGTTTGAAATCTGACACGGAACCCGAGACACAGTCATAATTTTTGGAGAAGAATGCCACAAGGAACTCGCGGTCGTCGATTTCATCTGGACTTTTCGGGCGAATTTCGTACCACCCGACAAAAATGGGCCGAAATCGGTATTTCCGGGCCAGGCGATGGCTAGGGTTTGAAATCTGACACGGAACCTGAGACACAGTCATAAATTTAGGAGAAGAATGCTACAAGGATCTCGCGGTCGTCGATTTCATCTGCACTTTTCGGGCGATTTTCGTACCACCCGACAAAAATGGGCCGAAATCGGTATTTTCGGGCCAGACGATGGCTAGGGTTTGAAATCCAACACGGAACCCGAGACACAGTCATTAATTGAGGCGATGAATGCTATAAGGATCTCGCGGTCGTCGATTTCATCTGGACTTTTCGGGCGATTTTCGTACCACGCGACAAAAATGGGCCGAAATGGGTATTTTCGGGCCAGACGATGGCTAGGGTTTGAAATCCGACACGGAACCTGAGACACTGTCATAAATTTAAGAGAAGAATGCTACAAGGATCTCGCGGTCGTCAACTTAATCTGCACTTTTCGGGCGATTTTCGTACCACCCGACAAAAATGGGCTGAAATCGGTATTTTCGGGCCAGACGATGGCTAGGGTTTGAAATCCGACACGGAACCCGAGACACAGTCATAAATTTAAGAGAAGAATGCTACAAGGATCTCGCGGTCGTCGATTTCATCTGCACTTTTCGGGCGATTTTCGTACCACCTGACAAAAATGGGCCGAAATCGGTATTTTCGGGCCAGACGATGGCTAGGGTTTGAAATCCGACACGGAACCCGAGACACAGTCATAAATTTTGAAGAAGAATGCCACAAGGATCTCGCGGTCGTCGATTTCATCTGGACTTTTCGGGCGATTTTCGTACCACCCGACAAAAATGGGCCGAAATCGGTATTTCGGGCCAGACGATGGCTAGGGTTTGAAATCCGACACGAAACCCGAGACATAGTCATAAATTTAGGAGAAGAATGCTACAAGGATCTCACGGTCGTCGATTTCATCTGGACTTTTCGGGCGATTTTCGTACCACCCGACAAAAATGGGCCAAAATCGGTATTTTCAGGCCAGACGATGGCTAGGGTTTGAAATCCGACATGGAACCCGAGACACAGTCATAAATTTAGGAGAAGAATGCTACAAGGATCTCGCGGTCGTCGATTTCATCTTGACTTTTCGGGCGATTTTCCTACCAACCGACAAAAATGGGCCGAAATTGGTATTTTCGGGCCAGACGATGGCTAGGGTTTGAAATCCGACATGGAACCCTAGACACAGTCATAAATTGAGGAGAAGAATGCTATAAGGATCTTGCGGTCGTCGATTTCATCTGCACTTTTCGGGCGATTTTCGTACCACCCGACAAAAATGGGCCGAAATCGGTATTTTCGGGCCAGACGATGGCTAGGGTTTGAAATCCGACACGGAACCCGAGACACAGTCATAAATTTAAGAGAAGAATGCTACAAGGATCTCGCGGTCGGTGATTTCATCTGGACTTTTTCGGGGATTTTCGTACCACCCGACAAAAATGGGCCGAAATTTGTATTTTCGGGCCAGACGATGGCTAGGGTTTTAAATATGACACGGAACCCGAGACACAGTCCTAAATTTAAGAGAAGAATGCTACAAGGATCTCGCGGTCGTCGTTTTCATCTGGACTTTTCGGGCGATTTTCGTACCACCCGACAAAAATGGGCCGAAATTGGTATTTTCGGGCCAGACCATGGCTAGGGTTTGAAATCCGACACGGAACCCTAGACACAGTCATAAATTGAGGAGAAGAATGCTATAAGGATCTCGCGGTCGTCGATTTCATCTGCACTTTTTGGGCGATTTTCGTACCACCCGACAAAAATGGGCCGAAATCGGTATTTTCGGGCCAGACGATGGCTAGGGTTTGAAATCTGACACGGAACCCGAGACACAGTCATAATTTTTGGAGAAGAATGCCACAAGGAACTCGCGGTCGTCGATTTCATCTGGACTTTTCGGCCGAATTTCGTACCACCCGACAAAAATGGGCCGAAATCGGTATTTTCGGGCCAGGCGATGGCTAGGGTTTAAAATCTGACACGGAACCTGAGACACAGTCATAAATTTAGGAGAATAATTCTACAAGGATCTCGCAGTCGTCGATTTCATCTGCACTTTTCGGGCGATTTTCGTACCACCCGACAAAAATGGGCCGAAATTAGTATTTTCGGGCCAAACGATGGCTAGGGTTTGAAATCCGACACGGAACCCGAGACACAGTCATAAATTTAGGAGAAGAATGCTACAAGGATCTCGCGGTCGCCGATTTCATCTGCACTTTTCGGGCGATTTTCGTACCACCCGACAAAAATGGGCCGAAATCGGTATTTTCGAGCCAGACGATGGCTAGGATTTGAAATCCGACACGGAACTCGAGACACAGTCATAAATTTAAGAGAAGAATGCTACAAGGATCTCGCGGTCCTCGATTTCATCTGGACTTTTCGGGCAATTTTCGTACCACTCGACAAAAATGGGCCGAAATTAGTATTTTCGGGCCAAACGATGGCTAGGGTTTGAAATCCGACACGGAACCCGTGACACAGTCATAAATTTAGGAGAAGAATGCTACAAGGATCTCGCGGTCGCCGATTTCATCTGCACTTTTCGGGCGATTTTCGTACCACCCGACAAAAATGGGCCGAAATCGGTATTTTCGAGCCAGACGATGGCTAGGATTTGAAATCCGACACGGAACCCGAGACACAGTCATAAATTTAAGAGAAGAATGCTACAAGGATCTCGCGGTCGGTGATTTCATCTGGACTTTT
This sequence comes from Cicer chorassanicum, assembly GCA_037974735.1. Taxonomy (NCBI): domain Eukaryota; kingdom Viridiplantae; phylum Streptophyta; class Magnoliopsida; order Fabales; family Fabaceae; genus Cicer; species Cicer chorassanicum. The sequence goes on along the minus strand of JBBPBP010000845.1, from coordinate 3,146 downwards.
CGGGCGATTTTCGTACCACCCGACAAAAATGGGCCGAAATCGGTATTTTCGGGCCAGACGATTGCTAGGGTTTGAAATCCGACACGGAACCCGAGACACAGTCATAAATTTAAGAGAAGAATGCTACAAGGATCTCGCGGTCGTCGATTTCATCTGCACTTTTCGGGCGATTTTCGTACCACCCGACAAAAATGGGCCGAAATTGGTATTTTCGGGCCAGACCATGGCTAGGGTTTGAAATCTGACATGGAACCCTAGACACAGTCATAAATTGAGGAGAAGAATGCTATAAGGATCTCGCGGTCGTCGATTTCATCTGCACTTTTCGGGCGATTTTCGTACCACCCGACAAAAATGGGCCGAAATCCGTATTTTCGGGCCAGACCATGGCTAGGGTTTGAAATCCGACACGGAACCCGAGACACATTCATAAATTTTGGAGAAGAATGCCACAAGGATCTCGCGGTCGTCGATTTCATCTGGACTTTATGGGCGATTTTCGTACCACCCGACAAAAATGGGCCGAAATTAGTATTTTCGGGCCAAACGATGGCTAGGGTTTGAAATCCGACACGGAACCCGAGACACAGTCATAAATTTAGGAGAAGAATGCTACAAGGATCTCGCGGTCGCCGATTTCATCGGCACTTTTCGGGCGATTTTCGTACCACCCGACAAAAATGGGCCGAAATTTGTATTTTCGGGCCAGACGATGGCTAGGATTTGAAATCCGACACGGAACCCGAGACACAGTCATAAATTTAAGAGAAGAATGCTACAAGGATCTCGCGGTCGGTGATTTCATCTGGACTTTTTCGGCGATTTTCGTACCACCCGACAAAAATGGGCCGAAATTTGTATTTTCGGGCCAGACGATGGCTAGGGTTTTAAATCCGACACGGAACCCGAGACACAGTCCTAAATTTAAGAGAAAAATGCTACAAGGATCTCGCGGTCGGTGATTTCATCTGGACTTTTCGGGCGATTTTCGTACCACCCGACAAAAATGGGCCGAAATCGGTATTTTCGGGCCAGACGATGGCTAGGGTTTGAAATCCGACACGGAACCCTAGACACAGTCATAAATTGAGGAGAATAATGCTATAAGGATCTCGCGATCGTCGATTTAATCTACACTTTTCGAGCGATTTTCGTACCACCCGACAAAAATGGGCCGAAATCGATATTTTCGGGCCAGACGATGGCTAGGGTTTGAAATCTGACACGGAACCCGAGACACAGTCATAATTTTTGGAGAAGAATGCCACAAGGAACTCGCGGTCGTCGATTTCATCTGGACTTTTCGGGCGAATTTCGTACCACCCGACAAAAATGGGCCGAAATCGGTATTTTCGGGCCAGGCGATGGCTAGGGTTTGAAATCTGACACGGAACCTGAGACACAGTCATAAATTTAGGAGAAGAATGCTACAAGGATCTCGCGGTCGCCGATTTCATCTGCACTTTTCGGGCGATTTTCGTACCACCCGACAAAAATGGGCCGAAATCGGTATTTTCGAGCCAGACGATGGCTAGGATTTGAAATCCGACACGGAACCCGAGACACAGTCATAAATTTTAGAGAAGAATGCTACAAGGATCTCGCGGTCGGTGATTTCATCTGGACTTTTCGGGCGATTTTCGTACCACCCGACAAAAATGGGCCGAAATCGGTATTTTCGGGCCAGACGATGGCTAGGGTTTGAAATCCGACACGGAACCCTAGACACAGTCATAAATTGAGGAGAATAATGCTATAAGGATCTCGCGATCGTCGATTTAATCTACACTTTTCGAGCGATTTTCGTACCACCCGACAAAAATGGGCCGAAATCGATATTTTCGGGCCAGACGATGGCTAGGGTTTGAAATCTGACACGGAACCCGAGAGACAGTCATAATTTTTGGAGAAGAATGCCACAAGGAACTCGCGGTCGTCGATTTCATCTGGACTTTTCGGGCGAATTTCGTACCACCCGACAAAAATGGGCCGAAATCGGTATTTTCGGGCCAGGCGATGGCTAGGGTTTGAAATCTGACACGGAACCTGAGACACAGTCATAAATTTAGGAGAAGAATGCTACAAGGATCTCGCGGTCGCCGATTTCATCTGCACTTTTCGGGCGATTTTCGTACCACCCGACAAAAATGGGCCGAAATCGGTATTTTCGAGCCAGACGATGGCTAGGATTTGAAATCCGACACGGAACCCGAGACACAGTCATAAATTTAAGAGAAGAATGCTACAAGGATCTCGCGGTCGGTGATTTCATCTGGACTTTTCGGGCGATTTTCGTACCACCCGACAAAAATGGGCCGAAATTGGTATTTTCGGGCCAGGCGATGACTAGCGTTTGAAATCCGACACGGAACCTGAGATACAATCATAAATTTAGGAGAAGAAAGCTACAAGGATCTCGCGGTCGTCGATTTCATATGCACTTTTCGGGCGATTATCGTACCACCCGACAAAAATGGGCCAAAATCGGTATTTTCGAGCCAGACGATGGCTAGGATTTGAAATCCGACACGGAACCCGAGACACAGTCATAAATTTAAGAGAAGAATGCTACAAGGATCTCGCGGTCGGTGATTTCATCTGGACTTTTTCGGCGATTTTCGTACCACCCGACAAAAATGGGCCGAAATTTGTATTTTCGGGCCAGACGATGGCTAGGGTTTTAAATCCGACACGGAAACCGAGACACAGTCCTAAATTTAAGAGAAGAATGCTACAAGGATCTCGCGGTCGTCGATTTCATCTGCACTTTTCGGGCGATTTTCGTACCACCCGACAAAAATGGGCCGAAATCGGTATTTTCGAGCCAGACGATGGCTAGGATTTGAAATCCGACACGGAACCCGAGACACAGTCATAAATTTAAGAGAAGAATGCTACCAGGATCTCGCGGTCGTCGATTTCATCTGCACTTTTTGGGCGATTTTCGTACCACCCGACAAAAATGGGCTGAAATTGGTATTTTCGGGCCAGACCATGGCTAGGGTTTGAAATCTGACATGGAACCCTAGACACAGTCATAAATTGAGGAGAAGAATGCTATAAGGATCTCGCGGTCGTCGATTTCATCTGCACTTTTCGGGCGATTTTCGTACCACCCGACAAAAATGGGCCGAAATCCGTATTTT
>JBBPBP010000844.1:0-17288 GCA_037974735.1 Cicer chorassanicum | reverse complement strand
GACATTTCGGGCGATTTTCGTACCACCCGACAAAAATGGGCCGAAATCGGTATTTTCGGGCCAAGCGATGGCTAGGGTTTGAAATCTGACACGGAACCTGAGACACAATCATAAATTTAGGAGAAGAATGCTACAAGGATCTAGCGGTCGTAGATTTCATCTGCACTTTTCGGGCGATTTTCGTACCACCCGACAAAAATGGGCCGAAATCGGTATTTTCGGGCCAGGCGATGGCTAGGGTTTGAAATCTGACACGGAACCGGAGATACAATCATAAATTTAGGAGAAGAATACTACAAGGATCTCGCGGTCGTCGATTTCATCTGCACTTTTCGGGCGATATTCGTACCACCCGACAAAAATGGGCCGAAATCGGTATTTTCGGGCCAAACGATGGCTAGGATTTGAAATCCGACCTGGAACCCGAGACACAGTCATAAATTTCAGAGAAGAATGCTACAAGGATCTCGCGCTTGGTGATTTCATCTGGACTTTTCGGGCAATTTTAGTACCACCCGACAAAAATGGGCCGAAATTGGTATTTTCGGGCCAGACGATGGCTAGGGTTTGAAATCCGACACGGAACCCGAGGCACAGTCATAAATTTAGGAGAAGAATGCTACAAGGATCTCACGGTCGTCGATTTCATCTGTACTTTTCGGGCGATTTTCGTACCACCCGACAAAAATGGGCCAAAATCGATATTTTCAGGCCAGACGATGGCTAGGGTTTGAAATCCGACATGGAACCCGAGACACAGTCATAAATTTAGGAGAAGAATGCTACAAGGATCTCGCGGTCGTCGATTTTATCTGGACTTTTCGGGCGATTTTCGTACCACCCGACAAAAATGGGCCGAAATTGGTATTTTCGGGCCAGACGATGGCTAGGGTTTGAAATCCGACATGGAACCCTAGACACAGTCATAAATTGAGGAGAAGAATGCTATAAGGATCTCGCGGTCGTCGATTTCATCTGCACTTTTCGGGCGATTTTCGTACCACCCGACAAAAATGGGCCGAAATCCGTATTTTCGTGCCAGACGATGGCTAGGGTTTGAAATCCGACACGGAACCCGAGACACAGTCATAAATTTTGGAGAAGAATGCCACAAGTATCTCGCGGTCGTCGATTTCATCTGGACTTTTCGGGCGATTTTCGTACCACCCGACAAAAATGGGCCAAAATCGGTATTTTCAGGCCAGACGATGGCTAGGGTTTGAAATCCGACATGGAACCCGAGACACAGTCATAAATTTAGGAGAAGAATGCTACAAGGATCTCGCGGTCGTCGATTTCATCTGGACTTTTCGGGCGATTTTCCTACCACCCAACAAAAATGGGCCGAAATTGGTATTTTCGGGCCAGACGATGGCTAGGGTTTGAAATCCGACACGGAACCCGAGACACAGTCATAAATTTAGGAGAAGAATGCTACAAGGATCTCGCGGTCGGTGATTTCATCTGGACTTTTTGGGCGATTTTCGTACCACCCGACAAAAATGGGACGAAATTTGTATTTTCGGGCCTGACGAAGGCTAGGGTTTGAAATCCGACACGGAACCTGAGACACAGTCATAAATTTAGGAGAAGAATGCTACAAGGATCTCGCGGTCGTCGAATTCATCTGCACTTTTCGGGCGATATTCGTACCACCCGACAAAAATGGGCCGAAATCGGTATTTTCGGGCTAGACGATGGCTAGGATTTGAAATCCGACACGGAACCCGAGACACAGTCATAAATTTAAGAGAAGAATGCTACAAGGATCTCGCGGTCGGTGATTTCATCTGGACATTTTGGGCGATTTTCGTACCACCCGACAAAAATGGGCCGAAATTTGTATTTTCGGGCCTGACGATGGCTAGGGTTTGAAATCCGACACGGAACCTGAGACACAGTCATAAATTTAGGAGAAGAATGCTACAAGGATCTCGCGGTCGTCGAATTCATCTGCACTTTTCGGGCAATATTCGTACCACCCGACAAAAATGGGCCGAAATCGGTATTTTCGGGCTAGACGATGACTAGGATTTGAAATCCGACACGGAACCCGAGACACAGTCATAAATTTAAGAGAAGAATGCTACAAGGATCTCGCGCTTGGTGATTTCATCTGGACTTTTCGGGCAATTTTCGTACCACCCGACAAAAATGGGCCGAAATGCGTATTTTCGGGCCAGACGATGGCTAGGATTTGAAATCCGACACGGAACCCGAGACACAGTCATAAATTTAGGAGAAGAATGCTACAAGGATCTCGCGGTCGTCGATTTCATCTGCACTTTTCGGGCGATTTTTGTACCACCCGACAAAAATGGACCGAAATCCGTATTTTCGGGCCAGACGATGGCTAGGGTTTGAAATCCGACATGGAACCCGAGACACAGTCATAAATTTTGGAGAAGAATGCCACAAGGATCTCGCGGTCGTCGATTTCATCTGGACTTTTCGGGCGATTTTCGTACCACCCGACAAAAATGGGCCGAAATCGGTATTTTCGGGCCAGACGATGGCTAGGGTTTGAAATCCGACACGGAACCCGAGACACAGTCATAAATTATGAAGAAGAATGCCACAAGGATCTCGCGGTCGTCGATTTCATCTGGACTTTTCAGGCGATTTTCGTACCACCCGACAAAAATGGGTTGAAATCGGTATTTTCGGGCCAGGCGATGGCTAGGGTTTGAAATCCGACATGGAACCCGAGACACAGTCATAAATTTAAGAGAAGAATGCTACAAGGATCTCGCGCTTGGTGATTTCATCTGGACTTTTCGGGCAATTTTCGTACCACCCGACAAAAATGGGCCGAAATGCGTATTTTCGGGCCAGACGATGGCTAGGATTTGAAATCCGACACGGAACCCGAGACACAGTCATAAATTTAGGAGAAGAATGCTACAAGGATCTCGCAGTCGTCGATTTCATCTGCACTTTTCGGGCGATTTTTGTACCACCCGACAAAAATGGGCCGAAATCCGTATTTTCGGGCCAGACGATGGCTAGGGTTTGAAATCCGACACGGAACCCGAGACACAGTCATAAATTTTGGAGAAGAATGCCACAAGGATCTCGCGGTCGTCGATTTCATCTGGATTTTTTGGGCGATTTTCGTACCACCCGACAAAAATGGGCCGAAATCGGTATTTTCGGGCCAGGCGATGGCTAGGGTTTGAAATCTGACACGGAACCTGAGACACAGTCATAAATTTAGGAGAAGAATGCTACAAGGATCTCGCGGTCGTCGATTTCATCTGCACTTTTCGGGCGATTATCGTACCACCCGACAAAAATGGGCCGAAATCGGTATTTTCGGGCCAGACGATGGCTAGGGTTTGAAATCCGACACGGAACCCGAGACACAGTCATAAATTTTGAATAAGAATGCCACAACGATCTCGCGGTCGTCGATTTCATCTGGACTTTTCAGGCGATTTTCGTACCATCCGACAAAAATGGGCCGAAATTGGTATTTTCGGGCCAGACGATGGCTAGGGTTTGAAATCCGACACGGAACCCGAGACACAGTCATAAATTTAGGAGAAGAATGCTACAAGGATCTCACGGTCGTCGATTTCATATGGACTTTTCGGGCGATTTTCGTACCACCCGACAAAAATGGGCCAAAATCGGTATTTTACGCCCAGACGATGGGTAGGGTTTGAAATCCGACATGGAACCCGAGACACAGTCATAAATTTAGGAGAAGAATGCTACAAGGATCTCGCGGTCGTCGATTTCATCTGGACTTTTCAGGCGATTTTCGTACCACCCGACAAAAATGGGCCGAAATCGGTATTTTCGGGCCAGGCGATGGCTAGGGTTTGAAATCTGACACGGAACCTGAGACACAGTCATAAATTTAGGAGAAGAATGCTACAAGGATCTCGCGGTCGTCGATTTCATCTGCACTTTTCGGGAGATTTTCGTACCACCTGACAAATATAGGCCGAATCGGTATTTTCGGGCCAGGCGATGGCTAGGGTTTGAAATCTGACACGGAACCTGAGATACAATCATAAATTTAGGAGAAGAATGCTACAAGGATCTCGCGGTCGTCGATTTCATCTGCACTTTTCGGGCGATTTTCGTACCACCCGACAAAAATGGGCCGAAATTGGTATTTTCGGGCCAGACGATGGCTAGGGTTTGAAATCCGACACGGAACCCGAGACACAGTCATAAATTTTGGAGAAGAATGCCACAAGGATCTCGCGGTCGTCGATTTCATCTGGACTATTTGAGCGATTTTCGTACCACCCGACAAAAATGGGCCGAAATTTGTATTTTCGGGCCAGACGATGGTTAGGGTTTGAAATCCGACACGGAACCCGAGACACAGTCATAAATTTTGGAGAAGAATGCCACAAGGATCTCGCGGTCGTCTATTTCATCTGCACTTTTCGGGCGATTTTCGTACCACCCGACAAAAATGGGCCGAAATCCGTATTTTCGAGCCAGACGATGGCTAGGGTTTGAAATCCGACACGGAACCTGAGACACAGTCATAAATTTAGGAGAAGAATGCTACAAGGATCTCGTGGTCGTCGAATTCATCTGCACTTTTCGGGCGATTTTCGTACCACCCGACAAAAATGCGCCGAAATTGGTATTTTCGGGCCAGACGATGGCTAGGGTTTGAAATCCGACATGGAACCCTAGACACAGTCATAAATTGAGGAGAAGAATGCTATAAGGATCTCGCGGTCGTCGATTTCATCTGGACTTTTCGGGCGATTTTCGTACCACCCGACAAAAATGGGCCGAAATCGGTATTTTCGGGCCAGGCGATGGCTAGCGTTTGAAATCTGACACGGAACCTGAGACAGTTATAAATTTAGGAGAAGAATGCTACAAGGATCTCGCGGTCGTCAATTTCATCTACACTTTTCGGGCGATTTTCGTACCACCCGACAAAAATGGGCCGAAATCGGTATTTTCGGGCCAGACGATGGCTAGGGTTTGAAATCCGACACGGAACCCGAGACACAGTCATAAATTTTGAAGAAGAATGCCACAAGGATCTCGCGGTCGTCGATTTCATCTGGACTTTTCGGGCGATTTTTGTACCACCCGACAAAAATGGGCCGAAATCGGTATTTTCGGGCCAGACGATGGCTAGGGTTTGAAATCCGACACGGAACCCGAGACACAGTCATAAATTTAGGAGAAGAATGCTACAAGGATCTCACGGTCGTCGATTTCATCTGGACTTTTCAGGCGATTTTCGTACCACCCGACAAAAATGGGCCAAAATCGGTATTTTACGCCCAGACGATGGGTAGGGTTTGAAATCCGACATGGAACCCGAGACACAGTCATAAATTTAGGAGAAGAATGCTACAAGGATCTCGCGGTCGTCGATTTCATCTGGACTTTTCAGGCGATTTTCGTACCACCCGACAAAAATGGGCCGAAATCGGTATTTTCGGGCCAGGCGATGGCTAGGAATTGAAATCTGACACGGAACCTGAGACACAGTCATAAATTTAGGAGAAGAATGCTACAAGGATCTCGCAGTCGTCGATTTCATCTGCACTTTTCGGGCGATTTTCGTACCACCTGACAAAAATGGGCCTAAATCGGTATTTTCGGGCCAGGCGATGGCTAGGGTTTGAAATCTAACACGGAACCTGAGACACATTCATAAATTTAGGAGAAGAATGCTACAAGGATCTCGCGGTCGTCGATTTTATCTGGACTTTTCGGGCGATTTTCGTACCACCCGACAAAAATGGGCCGAAATTGGTATTTTCGGGCCAGACGATGGCTAGGGTTTGAAATCCGACATGGAACCCTAGACACAGTCATAAATTGAGGAGAAGAATGCTATAAGGATCTCGCGGTCGTCGATTTCATCTGGACTTTTCGGGCGATTTTCGTACCACCCGACAAAAATGGGCCGAAATCAGTATTTTCGGGCCAGGCGATGGCTAGCGTTTGAAATCTGACACGGAACCTGAGACAGTTATAAATTTAGGAGAAGAATGCTACAAGGATCTCGCGATCGTCAATTTCATCTGCACTTTTCGGGCGATTTTCGTACCACCCGACAAAAATGGGCCGAAATCGGTATTTTCGGGCCAGACGATGGCTAGGGTTTGAAATCCGACACGGAACCCGAGACACAGTCATAAATTTTGAAGAAGAATGCCACAAGGATCTCGCGGTCGTCGATTTCATCTGGACTTTTCAGGCGATTTTCGTACCACCCGACAAAAATGGGCCGAAATCGGTATTTTCGGGCCAGGCGATGGCTAGGGTTTGAAATCTGACACGGAACCTGAGACACAGTCATAAATTTAGGAGAAGAATGCTACAAGGATCTCGCGGTCGTCGATTTCATCTGCACTTTTCGGGCGATTTTCGTACCACACGACAAAAATGGGCCGAAATCGGTATTTTCGGGCCAGACGATGGCTAGGGTTTGAAATCCGACACGGAACCCGAGACACAGTCATAAATTTTGAAGAAGAATGCCACAAGGATCGCGCGGTCGTCGATTTCATCTGGACATTTCGGGCGATTTTCGTACCACCCGACAAAAATGGGCCGAAATCGGTATTTTCGGGCCAAGCGATGGCTAGGGTTTGAAATCTGACACGGAACCTGAGACACAATCATAAATTTAGGAGAAGAATGCTACAAGGATCTAGCGGTCGTAGATTTCATCTGCACTTTTCGGGCGATTTTCGTACCACCCGACAAAAATGGGCCGAAATCGGTATTTTCGGGCCAGGCGATGGCTAGGGTTTGAAATCTGACACGGAACCGGAGATACAATCATAAATTTAGGAGAAGAATGCTACAAGGATCTCGCGGTCGTCGATTTCATCTGCACTTTTCGGGCGATTTTCGTACCACCCGACAAAAATGGGCCGAAATCTGTATTTTCGGGCCAGACGATGGCTAGGGTTTGAAATCCGACACGGAACCCGAGACACAGTCATAAATTTAGGAGAAGAATGCTACAAGGATCTCGCGGTCGTCGATTTCATCTGCACTTTTCGGGCGATTTTCGTACCACCCGAAAAAAATGGGCCGAAATCGGTATTTTCGGGCCAGACGATGGCTAGGGTTTGAAATCCGATACGGAACCCGAGACACAGTCATAAATTTTGGAGAAGAATGCTACAAGGATCTCGCGGTCGTCGATTTCATCTGGACTTTTCGGGCCATTTTCGTACCACCCGACAAAAATGGGCCGAAATCGGTATTTTCGGGCCAGACGATGTTTAGGGTTTGAATCCGACACGGAACGCGAGACACATTCATAAATTTAGGAGAAGAATGCTACAAGGATCTCGCGGTCGTCGATTTCATCTGCACTTTTCGGGCGATTTTCGTACCACCCGACAAAAATGGGCCGAAATCGGTATTTTCGGGCCAGACGATGGCTAGGGTTTTAAATCCGACACGGAACCCGAGAAACATTCATAAATTTAGGAGAAGAATGCTACAAGGATCTCGCGGTCGTCGATTTCATCTGCACTTTTCGGGCGATTTTCGTACCACCCGACAAAAATGGGCCGAAATCGGTATTTTCGGGCCAGACGATGGCTAGGGTTTGAAATCCGACACGGAACCCGAGCCACAGTCATTAATTTAGGAGAAGAATGCTACAAGGATCTCGCGGTCGTCGATTTCATCTGCACTTTTCGGGCGATTTTCGTACCACCCGACAAAAATGGGCCGAAATCGGTATTTTCGGGCCAGACGATGGCAAGGGTTTAAAATCCGACATGGAACCCGAGACACAGTCATAAATTTAAGAGAAAAATGCTACAAGGATCTCGCGGTCGGTGATTTCATCTGGACTTTTCGAGCGACTTTCGTACCACCCGACAAAAATGGGCCGAAATCGGTATTTTTGGGCCAAACGATGGCTAGGTTTTGAAATCCGACACGGAACCCGAGACACAGTCATAAATTTAAGAGAAGAATGCTACAAGGGTCTCGCGGTCGGTGATTTCATCTGGACTTTTTGGGCGATTTTCGTACCACCCGACAAAAATGGGCCGAAATTTGTATTTTCGGGCCTGACGATGGCTAGGGTTTGAAATCCGACACAGAACCTGAGACACAGTCATAAATTTAGGAGAAGAATGCTACAAGGATCTCGCTGTCGTCGAATTCATCTGCACTTTTCGGGCGATATTCGTACCACCCGACAAAAATGGGCCGAAATCGGTATTTTCGGGCTAGACGATGGCTAGGATTTGAAATCCGACACGGAACCCGAGACACAGTCATAAATTTAAGAGAAGAATGCTACAAGGATCTCGCGCTTGGTGATTTCATCTGGACTTTTCGGGCAATTTTCGTACCACCCGACAAAAATGGGCCGAAATTGGTATTTTCGGGCCAAACGATGGCTAGGATTTGAAATCCGACACGGAACCCGAGACACAGTCATAAATTTAGGAGAAGAATGCTACAAGGATCTCGCGGTCGTCGATTTCATCTGCACTTTTCGGGCGATTTTTGTACCACCCGACAAAAATGGGCCGAAATCGGTATTTTCGGGCCAGACGATGGCTAGGGTTTGAAATCCGACACGGAACCCGAGACACAGTCATAAATTTAGGAGAAGAATGCTACAAGGATCTCACGGTCGTCGATTTCATCTGGACTTTTCAGGCGATTTTCGTACCACCCGACAAAAATGGGCCAAAATCGGTATTTTACGCCCAGACGATGGGTAGGGTTTGAAATCCGACATGGAACCCGAGACACAGTCATAAATTTAGGAGAAGAATGCTACAAGGATCTCGCGGTCGTCGATTTCATCTGGACTTTTCAGGCGATTTTCGTACCACCCGACAAAAATGGGCCGAAATCGGTATTTTCGGGCCAGGCGATGGCTAGGAATTGAAATCTGACACGGAACCTGAGACACAGTCATAAATTTAGGAGAAGAATGCTACAAGGATCTCGCAGTCGTCGATTTCATCTGCACTTTTCGGGCGATTTTCGTACCACCTGACAAAAATGGGCCTAAATCGGTATTTTCGGGCCAGGCGATGGCTAGGGTTTGAAATCTAACACGGAACCTGAGACACATTCATAAATTTAGGAGAAGAATGCTACAAGGATCTCGCGGTCGTCGATTTTATCTGGACTTTTCGGGCGATTTTCGTACCACCCGACAAAAATGGGCCGAAATTGGTATTTTCGGGCCAGACGATGGCTAGGGTTTGAAATCCGACATGGAACCCTAGACACAGTCATAAATTGAGGAGAAGAATGCTATAAGGATCTCGCGGTCGTCGATTTCATCTGGACTTTTCGGGCGATTTTCGTACCACCCGACAAAAATGGGCCGAAATCGGTATTTTCGGGCCAGGCGATGGCTAGGGTTTGAAATCTGACACGGAACCTGATAAACAGTCATAAATTTAGGAGAAGAATGCTACAAGGATCTCGCGGTCGTCGATTTCATCTGCACTTTTCGGGCGATTTTCGTACCACCCGACAAAAATGGGCCGAAATCGGTATTTTCGGGCCAGGCGATGGCTAGGGTTTGAAATCTGACACGGAACCTGAGATACAATCATAAATTTAGGAGAAGAATGCTACAAGGATCTCACGGTCGTCGATTTCATCTGCACTTTTCGGGCGATTTTCGTACCCCCTGATAAAAATGGGCCGAAATCGGTATTTTCGGGCCAGACGATGGCTAGGGTTTGAAATCCGACACGGAACCCGAGCCAGAGTCATTAATTTAGGAGAAGAATGCTACAAGGATCTCGCGGTCGTCGATTTCATCTGCACTTTTCGGGCGATTTTCGTACCACCCGACAAAAATGGGCCGAAATCGGTATTTTCGGGCCAGACGATGGCAAGGGTTTAAAATCCGACATGGAACCCGAACCACAGTCATAAATTTAAGAGAAAAATGCTACAAGGATCTCGCGGTCGGTGATTTCATCTGGACTTTTCGAGCGACTTTCGTACCACCCGACAAAAATGGGCCGAAATCGGTATTTTTGGGCCAAACGATGGCTAGGTTTTGAAATCCGACACAGAACCCGAGACACAGTCATAAATTTAAGAGAAGAATGCTACAAGGATCTCGCGGTCGGTGATTTCATCTGGACTTTTTGGGCGATTTTCGTACCACCCGACAAAAATGGGCCGAAATTTGTATTTTCGGGCCTGACGATGGCTAGGGTTTGAAATCCGACACGGAACCTGAGACACAGTCATAAATTTAGGAGAAGAATGCTACAAGGATCTCGCGGTCGTCGAATTCATCTGCACTTTTCGGGCAATATTCGTACCACCCGACAAAAATGGGCCGAAATCGGTATTTTCGGGCTAGACGATGACTAGGATTTGAAATCCGACACGGAACCCGAGACACAGTCATAAATTTAAGAGAAGAATGCTACAAGGATCTCGCGCTTGGTGATTTCATCTGGACTTTTCGGGCAATTTTCGTACCACCCGACAAAAATGGGCCGAAATGCGTATTTTCGGGCCAGACGATGGCTAGGATTTGAAATCCGACACGGAACCCGAGACACAGTCATAAATTTAGGAGAAGAATGCTACAAGGATCTCGCGGTCGTCGATTTCATCTGCACTTTTCGGGCGATTTTTGTACCACCCGACAAAAATGGGCCGAAATCCGTATTTTCGGGCCAGACGATGGCTAGGGTTTGAAATCCGACACGGAACCCGAGACACAGTCATAAATTTTGGAGAAGAATGCCACAAGGATCTCGCGGTCGTCGATTTCATTTGGACTTTTCGGGCGATTTTCGTACCACCCGACAAAAATGGGCCGAAATCGGTATTTTCGGGCCAGGCGATGGCTAGGGTTTGAAATCTGACACGGAACCTGAGACACAGTCATAAATTTAGGAGAAGAATGCTACAAGGATCTCGCGGTCGTCGATTTCATCTGCACTTTTCGGGAGATTTTCGTACCACCTGACAAATATAGGCCGAATCGGTATTTTCGGGCCAGGCGATGGCTAGGGTTTGAAATCTGACACGGAACCTGAGATACAATCATAAATTTAGGAGAAGAATGCTACAAGGATCTCGCGGTCGTCGATTTCATCTGCACTTTTCGGGCGATTTTCGTACCACCCGACAAAAATGGGCCGAAATCGGTATTTTCGGGCCAGGCGATGGCTAGGGTTTGAAATCCTACACGGAACCCGAGACAGAGTCATAAATTTTGGAAAACAATGCTACAAGGATCTCGCGGTCGTCGATTTCATCTGGACTTTTCGGGCGATTTTCGTACCACGCGACAAAAATGGGCCGAAATCGGTATTTTCGGGCCAGACGATGGCTAGGGTTTGAAATCTGACACGGAACCCGAGACACAGTCATAAATTTAGGAGAAGAATGCTACAAGGATCTCGCGGTCGTCGATTTCATCTGCACTTTTCGGGCGATTTTCGTACCACCCGACAAAAATAGGCCGAAATCGGTATTTTCGGGCCAGACGATGGCTAGGGTTTGAAAACCGACACGGAACCCGAGACACAGTCATAAATTTTGGAGAAGAATGCTATAAGGATCTCACAGTCGTCTATTTCATCTGCACTTTTCGGGCGATTTTCGTACAACCCGACAAAAATGGGCCGAAATCTGTATTTTCGGGCCAGACGATGGCTAGGTTTGAAATCCGACACGAAACCCGAGACACAGTCATAAATTTAGGAGAAGAATGCTACAAGGATCTCGCGGTCGTCGATTTCATCTGCACTTTTCGGGCGATTTTCGTACCACCCGACAAAAATGGGCCGAAATCGGTATTTTCGGGCCAGACGATGGCTAGGGTTTGAAATCCGACACGGAACCCGAGACACAGTCATAAATTTTGAAGAAGAATGCCACAAGGATCTCGCGGTCGTCGATTTCATCTGGACTTTTCAGGCGATTTTCGTACCACCCGACAAAAATGGGCCGAAATCGGTATTTTCGGGCCAGGCGATGGCTAGGGTTTGAAATCTGACACGGAACCTGAGACACAGTCATAAATTTAGGAGAAGAATGCTACAAGGATCTCGCGGTCGTCGATTTCATCTGCACTTTTCGGGCGATTTTCGTACCACCCGACAAAAATGTCCCGAAATCGGTATTTTGGGGCCAGGCGATGGCTAGGGTTTGAAATCTGACACGGAACCTGAGATACAATCATAAATTTAGGAGAAGAATGCTACAAGGATCTCGCGGTCGTCGATTTCATCTGCACTTTTCGGGCGATTTTCGTACCACCCGACAAAAATGGGCCGAAATCGGTATTTTCGGGCCAGACGATGGCTAGGGTTTGAAATCCGACACGGAACCCGAGCCACAGTCATTAATTTAGGAGAAGAATGCTACAAGGATCTCGCGGTCGTCGATTTCATCTGCACTTTTCGGGCGATTTTCGTACCACCCGACAAAAATGGGCCGAAATCGGTATTTTCGGGCCAGACGATGGCAAGGGTTTAAAATCCGACATGGAACCCGAGACACAGTCATAAATTTAAGAGAAAAATGCTACAAGGATCTCGCGGTCGGTGATTTCATCTGGACTTTTCGAGCGACTTTCGTACCACCCGACAAAAATGGGCCGAAATCGGTATTTTTGGGCCAAACGATGGCTAGGTTTTGAAATCCGACACGGAACCCGAGACACAGTCATAAATTTAAGAGAAGAATGCTACAAGGGTCTCGCGGTCGGTGATTTCATCTGGACTTTTTGGGCGATTTTCGTACCACCCGACAAAAATGGGCCGAAATTTGTATTTTCGGGCCTGACGATGGCTAGGGTTTGAAATCCGACACAGAACCTGAGACACAGTCATAAATTTAGGAGAAGAATGCTACAAGGAACTCGTTGTCGTCGAATTCATCTGCACTTTTCGGGCGATATTCGTACCACCCGACAAAAATGGGCCGAAATCGGTATTTTCGGGCTAGACGATGGCTAGGATTTGAAATCCGACACGGAACCCGAGACACAGTCATAAATTTAAGAGAAGAATGCTACAAGGATCTCGCGCTTGGTGATTTCATCTGGACTTTTCGGGCAATTTTCGTACCACCCGACAAAAATGGGCCGAAATTGGTATTTTCGGGCCAAACGATGGCTAGGATTTGAAATCCGACACGGAACCCGAGACACAGTCATAAATTTAGGAGAAGAATGCTACAAGGATCTCGCGGTCGTCGATTTCATCTGCACTTTTCGGGCGATTTTTGTACCACCCGACAAAAATGGGCCGAAATCGGTATTTTCGGGCCAAACGATGGCTAGGGTTTGAAATCCGACACGGAACCCGAGACACAGTCATAAATTTAGGAGAAGAATGCTACAAGGATCTCGCGGTCGTCGATTTCATCTGCACTTTTCGGGCGATTTTTGTACCACCCGACAAAAATGGGCCGAAATCGGTATTTTCGGGCCAGGCGATGGCTAGGGTTTGAAATCTGACACGGAACCTGAGATACAATCATAAATTTAGGAGAAGATTGCTACAAGGATCTCACGGTCGTCGATTTCATCTGCACTTTTCGGGCGATTTTCGTACCACCCGACAAAAATGGGCCGAAATCGGTATTTTCGGGCCAGACGATGGCTAGGGTTTGAAATCCGACACGGAACCCGAGCCAGAGTCATTAATTTAGGAGAAGAATGCTACAAGGATCTCGCGGTCGTCGATTTCATCTGCACTTTTCGGGCGATTTTCGTACCACCCGACAAAAATGGGCCGAAATCGGTATTTTCGGGACAGACGATGGCAAGGGTTTAAAATTCGACATGGAACCCGAGACACAGTCATAAATTTAAGAGAAAAATGCTACAAGGATCTCGCGGTCGGTGATTTCATCTGGACTTTTCGAGCGACTTTCGTACCACCCGACAAAAATGGGCCGAAATCGGTATTTTTGGGCCAAACGATGGCTAGGTTTTGAAATCCGACACAGAACCCGAGACACAGTCATAAATTTAAGAGAAGAATGCTACAAGGATCTCGCGGTCGGTGATTTCATCTGGACTTTTTGGGCGATTTTCGTACCACCCGACAAAAATGGGCCGAAATTTGTATTTTCGGGCCTGACGATGGCTAGGGTTTGAAATCCGACACGGAACCTGAGACACAGTCATAAATTTAGGAGAAGAATGCTACAAGGATCTCGCGGTCGTCGAATTCATCTGCACTTTTCGGGCGATATTCGTACCACCCGACAAAAATGGGCCGAAATCGGTATTTTCGGGCTAGACGATGGCTAGGATTTGAAATCCGACACGGAACCCGAGACACAGTCATAAATTTAAGAGAAGAATGCTACAAGGATCTCGCGGTCGGTGATTTCATCTGGACTTTTTGGGCGATTTTCGTACCACCCGACAAAAATGGGCCGAAATTTGTATTTTCGGGCCAGACGATGGCTAGGGTTTGAAATCCGACACGGAACCTGAGACATTGTCATAAATTTAGGAGAAGAATGCTACAAGGATCTCGCGGTCGTCGAATTCATCTGCACTTTTCGGGCGATATTAGTACCACCCGACAAAAATGGGCCGAAATCGGTATTTTCGGGCTAGACGATGGCTAGGATTTGAAATCCGACACGGAACCCGAGACACAGTCATAAATTTAAGAGAAGAATGCTACAAGGATCTCGCGCTTGGTGATTTCATCTGGACTTTTCGGGCAATTTTCGTATCACCCGACAAAAATGGGCCGAAATTGGTATTTTCGGGCCAGACGATGGCTAGGGTTTGAAATCCGACACGGAACCCGAGACACAGTCATAAATTTAGGAGAAGAATGCTACAAGGATCTCGCGGTCGTCGATTTCATCTGCACTTTTCGGGCGATATTCGTACCACCCGACAAAAATGGGCCGAAATCGGTATTTTCGGGCTAGACGATGGCTAGGATTTGAAATCCGACACGGAACCCGAGACACAGTCATAAATTTAAGAGAAGAATGCTACAAGGATCTCGCGCTTGGTGATTTCATCTGGACTTTTCGGGCAATTTTCGTACCACCCGACAAAAATGGGCCGAAATTGGTATTTTCGGGCTAAACGATGGCTAGGATTTGAAATCCGACACGGAACCCGAGACACAGTCATAAATTTAGGAGAAGAATGCTACAAGGATCTCGCGGTCGTCGATTTCATCTGCACTTTTCGGGCGATTTTTGTACCACCCGACAAAAATGGGCCGAAATCCGTATTTTCGGGCCAGACGATGGCTAGGGTTTGAAATCCGACATGGAACCCGAGACACAGTCATAAATTTAGGAGAAGAATGCTACAAGGATCTCGCGGTCGTCGATTTCATCTGGACTTTTCGGGCGATTTTCCTACCACCCAACAAAAATGGGCCGAAATTGGTATTTTCGGGCCAGACGATGGCTAGGGTTTGAAATCCGACACGGAACCCGAGACACAGTCATAAATTTAGGAGAAGAATGCTACAAGGATCACACGGTCGTCGATTTCATCTGCACTTTTCGGGCGATTTTCGTACCACCCGACAAAAATGGGCCGAAATCGGTATTTTCGGGCCAGACGATGGCTAGGGTTTGAAATCCGACACGGAACCCGAGACACAGTCATAAATTTTGAAGAAGAATGCCACAAGGATCTCGCGGTCGTCGATTTCATCTGGACTTTTCAGGCGATTTTCGTACCACCCGACAAAAATGGGCCGAAATCGGTATTTTCGGGCCAGGCGATGGCTAGGGTTTGAAATCTGACACGGAACCTGAGACACAGTCATAAATTTAGGAGAAGAATGCTACAAGGATCTCGCGGTCGTCGATTTCATCTGCAC
Source organism: Cicer chorassanicum (assembly GCA_037974735.1). NCBI lineage: Eukaryota > Viridiplantae > Streptophyta > Magnoliopsida > Fabales > Fabaceae > Cicer > Cicer chorassanicum. The sequence goes on along the minus strand of JBBPBP010000844.1, from coordinate 1,482 downwards.
TTTTCGGGCGATTTTCGTACCACCCGACAAAAATGTCCCGAAATCGGTATTTTGGGGCCAGGCGATGGCTAGGGTTTGAAATCTGACACGGAACCTGAGATACAATCATAAATTTAGGAGAAGAATGCTACAAGGATCTCGCGGTCGTCGATTTCATCTGCACTTTTCGGGCGATTTTCGTACCACCCGACAAAAATGGGCCGAAATCGGTATTTTCGGGCCAGACGATGGCTAGGGTTTGAAATCCGACACGGAACCCGAGCCACAGTCATTAATTTAGGAGAAGAATGCTACAAGGATCTCGCGGTCGTCGATTTCATCTGCACTTTTCGGGCGATTTTCGTACCACCCGACAAAAATGGGCCGAAATCGGTATTTTCGGGCCAGACGATGGCAAGGGTTTAAAATCCGACATGGAACCCGAGACACAGTCATAAATTTAAGAGAAAAATGCTACAAGGATCTCGCGGTCGGTGATTTCATCTGGACTTTTCGAGCGACTTTCGTACCACCCGACAAAAATGGGCCGAAATCGGTATTTTTGGGCCAAACGATGGCTAGGTTTTGAAATCCGACACGGAACCCGAGACACAGTCATAAATTTAAGAGAAGAATGCTACAAGGGTCTCGCGGTCGGTGATTTCATCTGGACTTTTTGGGCGATTTTCGTACCACCCGACAAAAATGGGCCGAAATTTGTATTTTCGGGCCTGACGATGGCTAGGGTTTGAAATCCGACACAGAACCTGAGACACAGTCATAAATTTAGGAGAAGAATGCTACAAGGATCTCGCTGTCGTCGAATTCATCTGCACTTTTCGGGCGATATTCGTACCACCCGACAAAAATGGGCCGAAATCGGTATTTTCGGGCTAGACGATGGCTAGGATTTGAAATCCGACACGGAACCCGAGACACAGTCATAAATTTAAGAGAAGAATGCTACAAGGATCTCGTGGTCGGTGATTTCATCTGGACTTTTTGGGCGATTTTCGTACCACCCGACAAAAATGGGCCGAAATTTGTATTTTCGGGCCTGACGATGGCTAGGGTTTGAAATCCGACACGGAACCTGAGACACAGTCATAAATTTAGGAGAAGAATGCAACAAGGATCTCGCGGTCGTCGAATTCATCTGCACTTTTCGGGCGATATTCGTACCACCCGACAAAAATGGGCCGAAATCGGTATTTTCGGGCTAGACGATGGCTAGGATTTGAAATCCAACACGGAACCCGAGACACAGTCATAAATTTAAGAGAAGAATGCTACAAGGATCTCGCGCTTGGTGATTTCATCTGGACTTTTCGGGCAATTTTCGTACCACCCGACAAAAATGGGCCGAAATGCGTATTTTCGGGCCAGACGATGGCTAGGATTTGAAATCCGACACGGAACCCGAGACACAGTCATAAATTTAGGAGAAGAATGCTACAAGGATCTCGCGGTCGTCGATTTCATCTGCACTTTTCGGGCGATTTT
>JBBPBP010000843.1:42509-58053 GCA_037974735.1 Cicer chorassanicum | reverse complement strand
ACCGATTTCGGCCCATTTTTGTCGGGTGGTACGAAAATCGCCTGAAAAGTGCAGATGAAATCGACGACCGCGAGATCCTTGTAGCATTCTTCTCCTAAATTTATGACTGTGTCTCAGGTTCCGTGTCAGATTTCAAACCCTAGCCATCGCCTGGCCAGAAAATACCGATTTCGGCCCATTTTTGTCGGGTGGTACGAAAATCGCCCGAAAAGTCCAGATGAAATCACCAAGCGCGAGATCCTTGTAGCATTCTTCTCTTAAATTTATGACTGTGTCTTGGGTTCCGTGTCGGATTTCAAATCCTAGCCATCGTCTAGCCCGAAAATACCGATTTCGGCACATTTTTGTCGGGTGGTACGAAAATCGCCCGAAAAGTGCAGATGAAATCGACGACCGCGAGATCATTGTAGCATTCTTCTCCTAAATTTATGATTGTATCTCAGGTTCCGTGTCAGATTTCAAACCATAGCCATCGCCTGGCCCGAAAATACCGATTTCGGCCCATTTTTGTCGGGTGGTACGAAAATCGCCCGAAAAGTCCAGATGATATCGATGACCGCGAGATCCTTGTGGCATTCTTCTCCAAAATTTATGACTGTGTCTCGGGTTCCGTGTCGGATTTCCAAACCTAGCCATCGTTTGGCCCAAAAATACCGATTTCGGCCCATTTTTGTCGGGTGGTACGAAAGTCGCTCGAAAAGTCCAGATGAAATCACCGACCGCGAGATCCTTGTAGCATTTTTCTCTTAAATTTATGACTGTGTCTCGGGTTCCATGTCGGATTTTAAACCCTTGCCATCGTCTGGCCGGAAAATACCGATTTCGGCCCATTTTTGTCGGGTGGTACGAAAATCGCCCGAAAAGTGCAGATGAAATCGACGACCGCGAGATCCTTGTAGCATTCTTCTCCTAAATTAATGACTGTGGCTCGGGTTCCGTGTCGGATTTCAAACCCTAGCCATCGTCTAGCCCGAAAATACCGATTTCGGCCCATTTTTGTCGGGTGGTACGAAAATCGCCCGAAAAGTGCAGATGAAATCGACGACCGCGAGATCCTTGTAGCATTCTTCTCCTAAATTTATGATTGTATCTCAGGTTCCGTGTCAGATTTCAAACCCTAGCCATCGCCTGGCCCGAAAATACCGATTTCGGCCCATTTTTGTCGGGTGGTACGAAAATCGCCCGAAAAGTCCAGATGATATCGATGACTGCGAGATCCTTGTGGCATTCTTCTCCAAAATTTATGACTTTGTCTCGGGTTCCGTGTCGGATTTCCAAACCTAGCCATCGTTTGGCCCAAAAATACCGATTTCGGCCCATTTTTGTCGGGTGGTACGAAAGTCGCTCGAAAAGTCCAGATGAAATCACCGACCGCGAGATTCTTGTAGCATTTTTCTCTTAAATTTATGACTGTGTCTCGGGTTCCATGTCGGATTTTAAACCCTTGCCATCGTCTGGCCCGAAAATACCGATTTCGGCCCATTTTTGTCGGGTGGTACGAAAATCGCCCGAAAAGTGCAGATGAAATCGACGACCGCGAGATCCTTGTAGCATTCTTCTCCTAAATTTATGATTGTATCTCAGGTTCCGTGTCAGATTTCAAACCCTAGCCATCGCCTGGCCCGAAAATACCGATTTCGACCCATTTTTGTCGGATGGTACGAAAATCGCCTGAAAAGTCCAGATAAAACCCCGACCGCGAGATCCTTGTAGCATTCTTCTCTTAAATTTATGACTATGTCTCGGGTTCCGTGTCAGATTTTAAACCCTTGCCATCGTCTGGCCCGAAAATACCGATTTCGGCCCATTTTTGTCGGGTGGTACGAAAATCGCCCAAAAAGTGCAGATGAAATCGACGACCGCGAGATCCTTGTAGCAATCTTCTCCTAAATTTATGATTGTATCTCAGGTTCCGTGTCAGATTTCAAACCCTAGCCATCGCCTGGCCCGAAAATACCAATTTCGGCCCATTTTTGTCGGGTGGTACGAAAATCGCCCGAAAAGTCCAGATGAAATCGATGACCGCGAGATCCTTGTGGCATTCTTCTCCAAAATTTATGACTGTGTCTCGGGTTCCGTGTCGGATTTCAAAACCTAGCCATCGTCTGGCCCGAAAATACCGATTTCGGCCCAGTTTTGTCGGGTGGTACGAAAATCGCCTGAAAAGTCCAGATGAAATCACCGACCGCGAGATCCTTGTAGCATTCTTCTCTTAAATTTATGACTGTGTCTCGGGTTCCGTGTCGGATTTTAAATCCTTGCCATCGTCTGGCCCGAAAATACCGATTTCGGCCCATTTTTGTCGGGTGGTACGAAAATCGCCCGAAAAGTGCAGATGAAATCGCCGACCGCGAGATCCTTGTAGCATTCTTCTCCTAAATTTATGACTGTGTCTCGGGTTCCGTGTCGGATTTCAAAGCCTAGCAATCATCTGACCTGAAAATACCGATTTCGGCCCATTTTTGTCGGGTGGTACGAAAATCGCCCGAAAAGTCCAGATGAAATCGACGACCGCGAGATCCTTGTAGCATTCTTCTCCTAAATTTATGACTGTGTCTCGGGTTCCGTGTCGGATTTCATACCCTAGCCATCGTCTGGCCCGAAAATACCAATTTCGGCCCATTTTTGTTGGGTGGTACGAAAATCGCCCGAAAAGTCCAGATGAATTCGACGACCGCGAGATCCTTTGTAGCATTCTTCTCCTAAATTTATGAATGTGTCTCGGGTTCCGTATCGGATTTCAAACCCTAGCCATCGTCTGGCCCGAAAATACCGATTTCGGCCCATTTTTGTCGGGTGGTACGAAAATCGCCCGAAAAGTGCAGATGAATTCGACGACCGCGAGATCCTTGTAGCATTCTTCTCCTAAATTTATGACTGTGTCTCAGGTTCCGTGTCTGATTTCAAACCCTAGCCATCGTCTGGCCCGAAAATACCGATTTCGGCCCATTTTTGTCTGGTAGTACGAAAATCGCCCGAAAAGTGCAGATGAAATCGACGACCGCGAGATCCTTGTAGCATTCTTCTCCTTAATTTATGACTGTGTCTTGGGTTCCATGTCGGATTTCAAACCCTAGCCATCGTCTGGCCCGAAAATACCGATTTCGGCCCATTTTTGTCGGGTGGTACTAAAATCGACCGAAAAGTTCAGATGAAATCGACGACCGCAAGATCCTTGTAGCATTCTTCTCCTAAATTTATGACTGTGTCTCGGGTTCCGTATCGGATTTCAAACCCTAGCAATCGTCTAAACGGAAAATACTAATTTCGGCCCATTTTTGTCGGGTGGTACAAAAATCGCCCGAAAAGTCCAGATGAAATCACCAAACGCGAGATCCTTGTAGCATTCTTCTCTTAAATTTATGACTGTGTCTCGGGTTCCGTGTCGGATTTCAAATCCTGGCCATCGTCTGGCCCGAAAATACCGATTTCGGCCTGTTTTTGTCGGGTGGTACGAAAATCGCCCGAAAAGTGCAGATGAATTCGACGACCGCGAGATCCTTGAAGCATTCTTCTCCTAAATTTATGACTGTGTCTCGGGTTCCGTGTCGGATTTCAAACCCTAGCCATCGTCTGGCCTGAAAATACCAATGTCGGCCCATTTTTGTCGAGTGGTACGAAAATCGCCCGAAAAGTCCAGATGAAATCACCAACCGCGAGATCGTTGTAGCATTCTTCTCTTAAATTTATGACTGTGTCTCGGGTTCCGTGTCGGATTTCAAATCCTAGCCATCGTCTGGCCCGAAAATACCGATTTCGGCCCATTTTTGTCGGGTGGTACGAAAATCGCCCGAAAAGTGCAGATGAAATCGACGACCGCGAGATCCTTGTAGCATTCTTCTCCTAAATTTATGATTGTATCTCAGGTTCCGTGTCAGATTTCAAACCCTAGCCATCGCCTGGCCCGAAAATACCGATTCGGCCTATATTTGTCAGGTGGTACGAAAATCTCCCGAAAAGTGCAGATGAAATCGACGACCGCGAGATCCTTGTAGCATTCTTCTCCTAAATTTATGACTGTGTCTCAGGTTCCGTGTCAGATTTCAAACCCTAGCCATCGCCTGGCCCGAAAATACCGATTTCGGCCCATTTTTGTCGGGTGGTACGAAAATTGCCCGAAAAGTGCTGATGAAATCGAAGTCCGGGAGATCCTTGTAGCATTCTTCTCCTAAATTTATGATTGTGTCTTACGTTCCGTGTCGGATTTCAAACCCTAGCCATCGCCTGGCCCGAAAATACCGATTTCGGCCCATTTTTGTCGGGTGGTACGAAAATCGCCCGAAAAGTGCAGATGAAATCGACGACCGCGAGATCCTTATAGCATTCTTCTCCTCAATTTATGACTGTGTCTAGGGTTCCATGTCGGATTTCAAACCCTAGCCATCGTCTGGCCCGAAAATACCGATTTCGGCCGATTTTTGTCGGGTGGTACGAAAATCGCCCGAATAGTCCAGATGAAATCGACGACCGCAAGATCCTTGAAGCATTCTTCTCCTAAATTTATGACTGTGTCTCGGGTTCCGTGTCGGATTTCAAACCCTAGCCATCGTCTGGGCTGAAAATACCAATTTCGGCCCATTTTTGTCGAGTGGTACGAAAATCACCCGAAAAGTCCAGATGAAATCACCAACCGCAAGATCGTTGTAGCATTCTTCTCTTAAATTTATGACTGTGTCTCGGGTTCCGTGTCGGATTTCAAATCCTAGCCATCGTCTAGCCCGAAAATACCGATTTCGGCCCATTTTTGTCGGGTGGTACGAAAATCGCCCGAAAAGTGCAGATGAATTCGACGACCGCGAGATCCTTGTAGCATTCTTCTCCTAAATTTATGACTGTGTCTCAGGTTCCGTGTCGGATTTCAAACCCTAGCCATCGTCTGGCCCGAAAATACTAATTTCGGTGCATTTTTGTCGGGTGGTACGAAAATCGCCCGAAAAGTGCAGATGAAATCGACGACCGCGAGATCCTTGTAGCATTATATTCCTAAATTTATGACTGTGTCTCAGGTTCCGTGTCAGATTTCAAACCCTAGCCATTGCCTGGCCCGAAAATACCGATTTCGGCCCATTTTTGTCGGGTGGTACGAAAATTGCCCGAAAAGTGCTGATGAAATCGAAGTCCGGGAGATCCTTGTAGCATTCTTCTCCTAAATTTATGATTGTGTCTTACGTTCCGTGTCGGATTTCAAACCCTAGCCATCGCCTGGCCCGAAAATACCGATTTCGGCCCATTTTTGTCGGGTGGTACGAAAATCGCCCGAAAAGTGCAGATGAAATCGACGACCGCGAGATCCTTATAGCATTCTTCTCCTCAATTTATGACTGTGTCTAGGGTTCCATGTCGGATTTCAAACCCTAGCCATCGTCTGGCCCGAAAATACCAACTTCGGCCCATTTTTGTCGGGTGGTACGAAAATCGCCCGAAAAGTCCAGATAAAATCGACGACCGCGAGATCCTTGTAGCATTCTTCTCCTAAATTTATGACTGTGTCTCGGGTTCCGTGTCGGATTTCAAATCCTAGCCATCGTCTGGCCCGAAAATACGCATTTCGGCCCATTTTTGTCGGGTGGTACGAAAATTGCCCGAAAAGTCCAGATGAAATCACCAAGCGCGAGATCCTTGTAGCATTCTTCTCTTAAATTTATGACTGTGTCTCGGGTTCCGTGTCGGATTTCAAATCCTAGTCATCGTCTAGCCCGAAAATACCGATTTCGGCCCATTTTTGTCGGGTGGTACGAATATTGCCCGAAAAGTGCAGATGAATTCGACGACCGCGAGATCCTTGTAGCATTCTTCTCCTAAATTTATGACTGTGTCTCAGGTTCCGTGTCGGATTTCAAACCCTAGCCATCGTCAGGCCCGAAAATACAAATTTCGGCCCATTTTTGTCGGGTGGTACGAAAATCGCCCAAAAAGTGCAGATGAAATCGACGACCGCGAGATCCTTGTAGCATTCTTCTCCTAAATTTATGACTGTGTCTCAGGTTCCGTGTCAGATTTCAAACCCTAGCCATCGCCTGGCCCGAAAATACCGATTTCGGCCCATTTTTGTCGGGTGGTACGAAAATCGCCTGAAAAGTCCAGATGAAATCGACGACCGCGAGATCCTTGTAGCATTCTTCTCCTAAATTTATGACTGTGTCTCGGGTTCCATGTCGGATTTCAAACCCTACCCATCGTCTGGGCGTAAAATACCGATTTTGGCCCATTTTTGTCGGGTGGTACGAAAATCGCCCGAAAAGTCCAGATGAAATCGACGACCGTGGGATCCTTGTAGCATTCTTCTCCTAAATTTATGACTGTGTCTCGGGTTCCGTGTCGGATTTCAAACCCTAGCCATCGTCTGGCCCGAAAATACCGATTTCGGCCCATTTTTGTCGGGTGGTACGAAAATCGCCCGAAAAGTCCAGATGAAATCGACGACCGCGAGATCCTTATAGCATTCTTCTCCTCAATTTATGACTGTGTCTCGGGTTCCGTGTCGGATTTCAAACCCTAGCCATCGTCTGGCCCGAAAATACCGATTTCGGCCCATTTTTGTCGGGTGGTACGAAAATGGCCTGAAAAGTCCAGATGAAATCGACGACCGCGAGATCCTTGTAGCATTCTTCTCCAAAATTTATGACTGTGTCTCGGGTTCCGTGTCGGATTACAAACCCTAGCCATCGTCTGGCCCAAAAATACCGATTTCGTCCCATTTTTGTCGGGTGGTATGAAAATCGCCTGAAAAGTGCAGAAGAAATCGCGACCGCGTGATCCTTGTAGCATTCTTCTCCTTAATTTATGACTGTGTCTTGGGTTCCGTGTCGGATTTCAAATTCCAGCCATCGTCTGGCCCGAAAATACCGATTTCGGCCCATTTTTGTCGGGTGGTACGAAAATGGCCTGAAAAGTCCAGATGAAATCGACGACCGCGAGATCCTTGTAGCATTCTTCTCCAAAATTTATGACTGTGTCTCGGGTTCCGTGTCGGATTACAAACCCTAGCCATCGTCTGGCCCAAAAATACCGATTTCGTCCCATTTTTGTCGGGTGGTACGAAAATCGCCCGAAAAGTGCAGATGAAATTGCGACCGCGAGATCCTTGTAGCATTCTTCTCCTAAATTTATGACTGTGTCTCGGGTTCCGTGTCGGATTTCAAACCCTAGCCATCGTCTGGCCCGAAAATACCGATTTCGGCCCATTTTTGTCGGGTGGTACGAAAATCGCTCGAAAAGTCCAGATGAAATCGACGACCGCGAGATCCTTGTAGCATTCTTCTCCTAAATTTATGACTGTGTCTCGGGTTCCGTGTCGGATTTCAAACCCTATCCATCGTCTGGCCCGAAAATACCGGCCCATTTTTGTCGGGTGGTACGAAAATCGCCCGAAAAGTCCAGAAGAAACCGACGACCGCGAGATCCTTGTAGCATTCTTCTCCTAAATTTATGACTGTGTCTCGGGTTCCGTGTCGGATTTCAAACCCTAGCCATCGTCTGGCCCGAAAATACCGATTTCGGCCCATTTTTGTCGGGTGGTACGAAAATCGCCCAAAAAGTCCAGATGAAATCGACGATCGCGAGATCCTTGTAGCATTCTTCTCCAAAATTTATGACTGTGTCTCGGGTTCCGTGTCGGATTTCAAACCCTAGCCATCGTCTGGCCCGAAAATACCGATTTCGGCCCATTTTTGTCGGGTGGTACGAAAATCGCCCGAAAAATGCAGATGAAATCGACGACCGCGAGATCCTTGTAGCATTCTTCTCCTAAATTTATGACTGTGTCTCGGGTTCCGTGTCGGATTTCAAACCCTAGCCATCGTCTGGCCCGAAAATACCGATTTCGGCCCATTTTTGTCGGGTGGTACGAAAATCGCCCGAAAAGTCCAGATGAAATCGAAGACAGCGAGATCCTTTTAGCATTCTTCTCCAAAATTTGTGAATGTGTCTCGGGTTCCGTGCCGTATTTCAAACCCTAGCCATCGTCTGGCCCGAAAATACCGATTTCGGCCCATTTTTGTCGGGTGGTACGAAAATCGCCCGAAAAGTGCAGATGAAATCGACGACCGCGAGATCCTTGTAGCATTCTTCTCCTAAATTTATGACTGTGTCTCGGGTTTTGTGTCGGATTTCAAACCCTAGCCATCGTCTGGCCCGAAAATACCGATTTTGGCCCATTTTTGTCGGGTGGTACGAAAATCGCCTGAAAAGTGCAGATGAAATCGACGACCACGAGATCCTTATAGCATTCTTCTCCTCAATTTATGACTGTGTCTCGGGTTCCGTGTAGGATTTCAAACCCTAGCCATCGTCTGGCCCGAAAATACCGATTTCAGCCCATTTTTGTTGGGTGGTACGAAAATCGCCCGAAAAGTGCAGATGAAATCGACGACCGCGAGATCCTTGTAGCATTCTTCTCCTAAATTTATGACTGTGTCTCGGGTTCCGTGTCGGATTTCAAACCCTAGCCATCGTCTGGCCCGAAAATACCGATTTCGGCCCATTTTTGTGGGGTGGTACGAAAATCGCCCGAAAAGGGCAGATGAAATCGACGACCGCGAGATCCTTGTAGCATTCTTCTCCTAAATTTATGACTGTGTCTCGGGTTCCGTGTCGGATTTCAAACCCTAGCCATCGTCTGGCCCGAAAATACCGATTTCGGCCCATTTTTGTGCGGTGGTACGAAAATCGCCCGAAAAGTCCAGATGAAATCGACGACCGTGAGATCCTTGTAGCATTCTTCTCCTAAATTTATGGCTGTGTCTCGGATTCCGTGTCGGATTTCAAACCCTAGCCATCGTTTGCCCCAAAATACCGATTTCGGCCCATTTTTGTCGGGTGGTACGAAAATCGCCCGAAAAGTCCATATGAAATCGACAACCGCGAGATCCTTGTAGCATTCTTCTCTTAAATTTATGACTGTGTCTCGGGTTCCGTGTCGGATTTCAAACCCTAGCCATCGTCTGGCCCGAAAATACCGATTTCGGCCCATTTTTGTCGGGTGGTACGAATATCGCCCGAAAAGTGCAGATGAAATCGACGACCGCGAGATCCTTGTAGCATTCTTCTCCTAAATTTATGATTGTATCTCAGGTTCCGTGTCAGATTTCAAACCCTAGCCATCGCCTGGCCCGAAAATACCGATTTCGGCCCATTTTTGTCGGGTGGTACGAAAATCGCCCGAAAAGTGCAGATGAAATCGACGACCGCGAGATCCTTGTAGCATTCTTCTACTAAATTTATGAATGTGTCTCAGGTTCCGTGTCAGATTTCAAACCCTAGCCATCGCCTGGCCCGAAAATACCGATTTCGGCCCATTTTTGTCGGGTGGTACGAAAATCGCCCGAAAAGTGCAGATGAAATCGACGACCGCGAGATCCTTGTAGCATTCTTCTCCTAAATTTATGATTGTATCTCAGGTTCCGTGTCAGATTTCAAACCCTAGCCATCGATTGGCCCGAAAATACCGATTTCGGCCCATTTTTGTCGGGTGGTACGAAAATCGCCCGAAAAGTGCAGATGAAATCGACGACCGCGAGATCCTTGTAGCATTCTTCTCCTAAATTTATGATTGTATCTCAGGTTCCGTGTCAGATTTCAAACCCTAGCCATCGCCTGGCCCGAAAATACCGATTTCGGCCCATTTTTGTCGGGTGGTACGAAAATCGCCCGAAAAGTGCAGATGAAATCGACGACCGCGAGATCCTTGTAGCATTCTTCTACTAAATTTATGAATGTGTCTCAGGTTCCGTGTCAGATTTCAAACCCTAGCCATCGCCTGGCCCGAAAATACCGATTTCGGCCCATTTTTGTCGGGTGGTACGAAAATCGCCCGAAAAGTGCAGATGAAATCGACGACCGCGAGATCCTTATAGCATTCTTCTCCTCAATTTATAACTGTGTCTCGGGTTCCATGTCGGATTTCAAACCCTAGCCATCTTCTGGCCCGAAAATACCGATTTCGGCCCATTTTTGTCGGGTGGTACGAAAATCGCCCGAAACGTCCAGATGAAATCGACGACCGCGAGATCCTTGTAGCATTCTTCTCCTAAATTTATGACTGTGTCTCGGGTTCCGTGTCGGATTTCAAACCCTAGCCATCGTCTGGCCCGAAAATACCGATTTCGGCCCATTTTTGTCGGGTGGTACGAAAATGGCCAAAAAAGTGAAGATGAAATCGACGACCGCGAGATCCTTGTAGCATTCTTCTCCTAAATTTATGACTGTGTCTCGGGTTCCGTGTCGGATTTTAAACCCTAGCCATCTTCTGGCCCGAAAATACCGATTTCGGCCCATTTTTGTCGGGTGGTACGAAAATCGCCCGAAAAGTCCAGATGAAATCGACGACCGCGAGATCCTTGTAGCATTCTTCTCCTAAATTTATGACTGTGTCTCGGGTTCCGTGTCAGATTTCAAACCCTAGCAAGCGTCTGGCCTGAAAATACCGATTTCGGCCCATTTTTGTCGGGTGGTACGAAAATCGCCCGAAAAGTGCAGATGAAATCGACGACCGCGAGATCCTTGTAGCATTCTTCTCCTAAATTTATGACTGTGTCTCAGGTTCCGTGTCAGATTTCAAACCCTAGCCATCGTCTGGCCCGAAAATACCGATTTCGGCCCATTTTTGTCTAGTGGTACAAAAATCGCCTGAAAAGTCCAGATGAAATCACCGACCGCGAGATCCTTGTAGCATTCTTCTCTTAAATTTATGACTGTATCTCGGGTTCCGTGTCGGATTTAAAACCCTAGCCATCGTCTGGCCCAAAAATACTAATTTCGGCCCATTTATGTCGGGTGGTACGAAAATCGCCCGAAAAGTCAAGATGAAATCACCAACGCGAGATCCTTGTAGCATTCTTCTCTTAAATTTATGACTGTGTCTCGGGTTCCGTGTCAGATTTCGAATCATAGCCATCGTCTGGCCCGAAAATACCGATTTCGGCCCATTTTTGTCGGGTGGTACGAAAATCGCCCGAAAAGTGCAGATGAAATCGACGACCGCGAGATCCTTGTAGCATTCTTCTCCTAAATTTATGACTGTGTCTCGGGTTCCGTGTCGGATTTCAAACCCAAGCCATCGTCTGGCCCGAAAATACTAATTTCGGCCCATTTTTGTCGGGTGGTACGAAAATCGCCCGAAAAGTGCAAATGAAATCGAAGACCGCGAGATCCTTGTAGCATTCTTCTCCTAAATTTATGATTGTGTCTCAGGTTTCGTGTCAAATTTCAAATCCTAGCCATCGCCTGGCCCGAAAATACCGATTTCGGCCCATTTTTGTCGGGTGGTATGAAAATCGCCCGGAAAGTCTAGATGAAATCGACGACCGCGAGATCCATGTGGCATTCTTCTCCAAAATTTATGACTGTGTCTCGAGTTCCATGTCGGATTTCAAACCCTAGCCATCGTCTGGCCCGAAAATACCAATTTCGGCCCATTTGTGTCGGGTGGTACGAAAATCGCCCAAAAAGTCCAGATGAAATCGACGACCGCGAGATCCTTGTAGCATTCTTCTCCTAAATTTATGACTGTGTCTCGGGTTCCGTGTCGGATTTCAAACCCTAGCCATTGTCTGGCCCGAAAATACCGATTTCGGCCCATTTTTGTCTGGTGGTACGAAAATCGCCCGAAAAGTCCAGATGAAATCACCGACCGCGAGATCCTTGTAGCATTCTTCTCTTAAATTTATGACTGTGTCTCGGGTTCCGTGTCAGATTTCAAATCATAGCCATCGTCTGGCCCGAAAATACCGATTTCGGCCCATTTTTGTCGGGTGGTACGAAAATCGCCCGAAAAGTGCAGATGAAATCGACGACCGCGAGATCCTTGTAGCATTCTTCTCCTAAATTTATGACTGTGTCTCAGGTTCCGTGTCAGATTTCAAACCCTAGCCATCGCCTGGCCCGAAAATACCGATTTCGGCCCATTTTTGTCGGGTGGTACGAAAATTGCCCGAAAAGTGCTGATGAAATCGAAGTCCGGGAGATCCTTGTAGCATTCTTCTCCTAAATTTATGATTGTGTCTTACGTTCCGTGTCGGATTTCAAACCCTAGCCATCGCCTGGCCCGAAAATACCGATTTCGGCCCATTTTTGTCGGGTGGTACGAAAATCGCCCGAAAAGTGCAGATGAAATCGACGACCGCGAGATCCTTATAGCATTCTTCTCCTCAATTTATGACTGTGTCTAGGGTTCCATGTCGGATTTCAAACCCTAGCCATCGTCTGGCCCGAAAATACCAACTTCCGCCCATTTTTGTCGGGTGGTACGAAAATCGCCCGAAAAGTCAAGATAAAATCGACGACCGCGAGATCCTTGTAGCATTCTTCTCCTAAATTTATGATTGTATCTCAGGTTCCGTGTCAGATTTCAAACCCTAGCCATCGCTTGGCCCGAAAATACCGATTTCGGCCCATTTTTGTCGGGTGGTACGAAAATCGCCCGAAAAGTGCAGATGAAATCGACGACCGCGAGATCCTTGTAGCATTCTTCTCCTAAATTTATGATTGTATCTCAGGTTCCGTGTCAGATTTCAAACCCTAGCCATCGCCTGGCCCGAAAATACCGATTTCGGCCCATTTTTGTCGGGTGGTACGAAAATCGCCCGAAAAGTGCAGATGAAATCGACGACCGCGAGATCCTTGTAGCATTCTTCTACTAAATTTATGAATGTGTCTCAGGTTCCGTGTCAGATTTCAAACCCTAGCCATCGCCTGGCCCGAAAATACCGATTTCGGCCCATTTTTGTCGGGTGGTACGAAAATCGCCCGAAAAGTGCAGATGAAATCGACGACCGCGAGATCCTTATAGCATTCTTCTCCTCAATTTATGACTGTGTCTAGGGTTCCATGTCGGATTTCAAACCCTAGCCATCGTCTGGCCCGAAAATACCGATTTCGGCATATTTTTGTCGGGTGGTACGAAAATCGCCCGAATAGTCCAGATGAAATCGACGACCGCAAGATCCTTGAAGCATTCTTCTCCTAAATTTATGACTGTGTCTCGGGTTCCGTGTCGGATTTCAAACCCTAGCCATCGTCTGGCCTGAAAATACCAATTTCGGCCCATTTTTGTCGAGTGGTACGAAAATCGCCCGAAAAGTCCAGATGAAATCACCAACCACGAGATCGTTGTAGCATTCTTCTCTTAAATTTATGACTGTGTCTCGGGTTCCGTGTCGGATTTCAAATCCTAGCCATGGTCTAGCCCGAAAATACCGATTTCGGCCCATTTTTGTCGGGTGGTACGAAAATCGCCCGAAAAGTGCAGATGAATTCAACGACCGCGAGATCCTTGTAGCATTCTTCTCATAAATTTATGACTATGTCTCAGGTTCCGTGTCTGATTTCAAACCCTAGCCATCGTCTGGCCCGAAAATACCGATTTCGGCCCATTTTTGTCTGGTGGTACGAAAATCGCCCGAAAAGTGCAGATGAAATCGACGACCGCGAGATCCTTGTAGCATTCTTCTCCTAAATTTATGACTGTGTCTCGGGTTCCGTGTCGGATTTCAAACCCTAGCCATCGTCTGGCCCGAAAATACAGATTTCGGCCCATTTTTGTCGGGTGGTACGAAAATCGCCCGAAAAGTGCAGATGAAATCGACGACCGCGAGATCCTTGTAGCATTCTTCTCCTAAATTTATGACTGTGTCTCGGGTTCCGTGTCGGATTTCAAACCCTAGCCATCGTCTGGCCCAAAAATACCGATCTCGGTCCATTTTTGACGGGTGGTACGAAAATCGCCCGAAAAGTGCAGATGAAATCGACGACCGCGAGATCCTTGTAGCATTCTTCTCCTAAATTTATGACTGTGTCTCGGGTTCCGTGTCGGATTTCAAACCCTAGCCATCGTCTGGCCTGAAAAATACCGATTTCGGCCCATTTTTGTCGGGTGGTACGAAAATCGCCCGAAAAGTCCAGATGAAATCGACGACCGCGAGATCCTTGTGGCATTCTTCTCCTAAATTTATGACTGTGTCTCGGGTTCCGTGTCGGATTTCAAACCCTAGCCATCGTCTGGCCCGAAAATACCGATTGTGGCCCATTTTTGTCGGGTGGTACGAAAATCGGCCGAAAAGTGCATATGAAATCGACGACCGCGAGATCCTTGTAGCATTCTTCTCCTAAATTTATGACTGTGTCTCGGGTTCCGTGTCGTATTTCAAACCCTAGCCATCGTCTGGCCTGAAAAATACCGATTTCGGCCCATTTTTGTCGGGTGGTACGAAAATCGCCCGAAAAGTCCAGATGAAATCGACGACCGCGAGATCCTTGTGGCATTCTTCTCCTAAATTTATGACTGTGTCTCGGGTTCCGTGTCGGATTTCAAACCCTAGCCATCGTCTGGCCCGAAAATACGGATTTCGGCCCATTTTTGTCGGGTGGTACGAAAATCGCCCGAAAAGTGCAGATGAAATCGACGACCGCGAGATCCTTGTAGCATTCTTCTCCTAAATTTATGACTGTGTCTCGGGTTCCGTGTCGGATTTCAAACCCTAGCAATCGACTGGCCCGAAAATACCGATTTCGGCCCATTTTTGTCGGGTGGTACGAAAATCGCCCGAAAAGTGCAGATGAAATCGACGACCGCGAGATCCTTGTAGCATTCTTCTCCTAAATTTATGACTGTGTCTCGGGTTCCGTGTCGGATTTTAAACCCTAGCCATCGTCTGGCCCGAAAATACCGATTTCGGCCCATTTTTGTCGGGTGGTACGAAAATCGCCCGAAAAGTGCAGATGAAATCGACGACCGCGAGATCCTTGTAGCATTCTTCTCCTAAATTAATGACTCTGGCTCGGGTTCCGTGTCGGATTTCAAACCCTAGCCATCGTCTGGCCCGAAAATACCGATTTCGGCCCATTTTTATCAGGGGGTACGAAAATCGCCCGAAAAGTGCAGATGAAATCGACGACCGTGAGATCCTTGTAGCATTCTTCTCCTAAATTTATGATTGTATCTCAGGTTCCGTGTCAGATTTCAAACCCTAGCCATCGCCTGGCCCGAAAATACCGATTTCGGCCCATTTTTGTCGGGTGGTACGAAAATCGCCCGAAAAGTGCAGATGAAATCGACGACCGCGAGATCCTTGTAGCATTCTTCTCCTAAATTTATGATTGTATCTCAGGTTCCGTGTCAGATTTCAAACCCTAGCCATCGCCTGGCCCGAAAATACCGATTCGGCCTATATTTGTCAGGTGGTACGAAAATCTCCCGAAAAGTGCAGATGAAATCGACGACCGCGAGATCCTTGTAGCATTCTTCTCCTAAATTTATGACTGTGTCTCAGGTTCCGTGTCAGATTTCAAACCCTAGCCATCGCCTGGCCCGAAAATACCGATTTCGGCCCATTTTTGTCGGGTGGTACGAAAATCGCCTGAAAAGTCCAGATGAAATCGACGACCGCAAGATCCTTGTAGCATTCTTCTCCTAAATTTATGATTGTATCTCAGGTTCCGTGTCAGATTTCAAACCCTAGCCATCGCCTGGCCCGAAAATACCGATTTCGGCCCATTTTTGTCGGGTGGTACGAAAATCGCCCGAAAAGTGCAGATGAAATCGACGACC
>JBBPBP010000843.1:9092-22877 GCA_037974735.1 Cicer chorassanicum | reverse complement strand
AGGCCCGAAAATACCGATTTGGGCCCATTTTTGTCGGGTGGTACGAAAATCGCCCGAAAAGTGCAGATGAAATCGACGACCGCGAGATTCTTGTAGCATTCTTCTCCTAAATTTATGACTATGTCTAGGGTTTCGTGTCGGATTTCAAACCCTAGCCATCGTCTGGCCCGAAAATACCGATTTCGGCCTATTTTTGTCGGGTGGTACAAAAATCGCCCGAAAAGTGCAGATGAAATCGACGACTGCGAGATCCTTGAAGCATTCTTCTCCTAAATTTATGAATGTGTCTTGGGTTCCGTGTCGGATTTAAAACCCTAGCCATCGTCTTGCCCGAAAATACCGATTTCGGCCCATTTTTGTCGGGTGGTACGAAAATCGCCCGACAAGTGCAGATGAAATCGACGACCGCGAGATTCTTGTAGCATTCTTCTCCTAAATTTATGATTGTGTCTCGGGTTTCGTGTCGGATTTCAAACCCTGGCCATCGTCTGGCCCGAAAATACAAATTTCTGCCCATTTTTGTCGGGTGGTACGAAAATCGCCCGAAAAGTGCAGAAGAAATCGACGATCGCGAGATCCTTGTAGCATTCTTCTCCTAAATTTATGACTGTGTCTCTAGTTCTGTGTCGGATTTCAAACCCTAGCCATCGTCTGGCCCGAAAATACCGATTTCGGCCCATTTTTGTCGGATGGTACGAAAATCGCCCGAAAAGTCATGATGAAAACGACGACTGCGAGATCCTTGTAGCATTCTTCTCCTAAATTTATGACTGTGTCTCGGGTTCCGTGTAGGATTTCAAACCCTAGCCATCGTCTGGCCCGAAAATACCAATTTCGGCCCATTTTTGTCGGGTGGTACGAAAATCGCCCGAAAAGTGCAGATGAAATCGACGATCGCGAGATACTTGTAGCATTCTTCTCCTAAATTTATGACTGTGTCTCGGGTTCCGTGTAGGATTTCAAACCCTAGCCATCGTCTGGCCCGAAAATACCGATTTCGGCCCATTTTTGTCGGGAGGTACGAAAATCGCCCGAAAAGTTCAGATGAAATCGACGACCGCGAATTCTTGTAGCATTCTTCTACTAAATTTATGACTGTGTCTCGGGTTCCGTGTCAGATTTCAAACCCTAGCCATCGTCTGGCCCGAAAATACCGATTTCGGCCCCTTTTTGTCGGGTGGTACGAAAATCGCCCGAAAAGTCCAGATGAAATCGACGACCGTGAGATCCTTGTAGCATTCTTCTCCTAAATTTATGACTGTGTCTCGGGTTCCATGTAGGATTTCAAACCCTAGCCATCGTCTGGCCCGAAAATACCGATTTCGGCCCATTTTTGTCGGGTGGTACGAAAATCGCCCGAAAAGTGCAGATGAAATCGACGACCGCGAGATCCTTGTAGCATTCTTCTCCTCAATTTATGACTGTGTCTTGGGTTCCGTGACGGATTACAAACCCTAGCCATCATCTGGCCCGAAAATACCGATTTCGGCCCATTTTTGTTGGGTGGTACGAAAATCGCCCGAAAAATGCAGATGAAATCGACCACTGCGAGATGCTTATAGCATTATTCTCTTCAATTTATGACTGTGTCTCGAGTTCCATGTCGGATTTCAAACCCTAGCCATTGTCTAGCCCGAAAATACCGATTTCGGCCCATATTTGTTGGGTGGTATGAAAATCGCTCGAAAAGTGCAGATGAAATCGACGACCGCGAGATTCTTGTAGCATTCTTCTCCTAAATTTATGACTGTGTCTCTGGTTTCGTGTCGGATTTCAAACCCTAGCCATCGTCTGGCCCGAAAATTCCGATTTCGGCCCATTTTCGTGGGGTGGTACGAAAATCGCCCGTAAAAGTGCAGATGAAATCGACGACCGCGAGATCCTTGTAGCATTCTTCTCCTAAATTTATGAATGTGTCTCGGGTTCCGTGTCGGATTTCGGCCCATTTTTGTCGGGTGGTACGAAAATGGCCCAAAATGTCCAATTGAAATCGACGACCGCGAGATCCTTCTATCATTCTTCTCCAAAATTTATGACTGTGTCTCGGGTTCTGTGTCGGATTTCAAACCCTAGCCATCGTCTGGCCCGAAAATACCGATTTGGGCCCATTTTTGTCGGGTGGTACGAAAATCGCCTGAAAAGTGCAGATGAAATCGACGAACGCGAGATTCTTGTAGCATTCTTCTCCTAAATTTATGACTATGTCTAGGGTTTCGTGTCGGATTTCAAACCCTAGCCATCGTCTGGCCCGAAAATACCGATTTCGGCCTATTTTTATCGGGTGGTACAAAAATCGCCCGAAAAGTGCAGATGAAATCGACGACTGCGAGATCCTTGAAGCATTCTTCTCCTAAATTTATGAATGTGTCTCGGGTTCCGTGTCGGATTTAAAACCCTAGCCATCGTCTTGCCCGAAAATACCGATTTCGGCCCATTTTTGTCGGGTGGTACGAAAATCGCCCGAAAAGTGCAGATGAAATCGACGACCGCGAGATTCTTGTAGCATTCTTCTCCTAAATTTATGACTGTGTCTCGGGTTTCGTGTCAGATTTAAAACCCCTGCCATCGTTTGGCCCGAAAATACCGATTTCGGCCCATTTTTGTCGGGTGGTACGAAAATCGCCCGAAAAGTGCAGATGAAATCGACGACCGCGAGATTCTTGTAGCATTCTTCTCCTAAATTTATGACTGTGTCTCTTGTTTCGTGTCAGATTTCAAACCCTAGCCATCGTCTGGCCCGAAAATACCGATTTCGGCCCATTTTTGTCAAGTGGTACGAAAATCGCCCGAAAAGTGCAGATGAAATCGACGACCGCGAGATCCTTTGTGCATTCTTCTCCTCAATTTATGACTGTGTCTCGGGTTTCGTGTCGGATTTCAAACCCTAGCCATCGTTTGGCCCGAAAATACCGATTTCGGCCCATTTTTGTCGGGTGGTACGAAAATCGCCCGAAAAGTGCAGATGAAATCGACGACCGCGAGATTCTTGTAGCATTCTTCTCCTAAATTTATGACTATGTCTCAGGTTTCGTGTCGGATTACAAACCCTAGCCATCGTCTGGGCCGAAAATACCGATTTCGGCCCATTATTGTCGGGTGGAACGAAAATCGCCCGAAAAGTCCAGATGAAATCGACGACCGTGAGATCCTTGTAGCATTCTTCTCCTAAATTTATGAATGTATCTCCGGTTCCGTGTCGGGTTTCGGCCCATTTTTGTAGGGTGGTACGAAAATGGCCCAAAAAGTCCAAATGAAATCGACGACCGCGAGATCCTTGTATCATTCTTCTCCAAAATTTATAACTGTGTCTCGGGTTTCGTGTCGGATTTCAAACCCTAGCCATCGTCTGGCCTGAAAATACCGATTTGGGCCCATTTTTGTCGGGTGGTACGAAAATCGCCCGAAAAGTGCAGATGAAATCGACGACCGCGAGATTCTTGTAGCATTCTTCTCCTAAATTTATGACTATGTCTCAGGTTTCGTGTCGGATTTCAAACCCTAGCCATCGTCTGGCCCGAAAATACCGATTTCAGCCCATTTTTGTCGGGTGGTACGAAAATCGCCCGAAAAGTGCAGATGAAATCGACGACCGCGAGATCCTTGTAGCATTCTTCTCCTAAATTTATGACTGTGTCTCGGGTTCCGTGTAGGATTTCAAACCCTAGCCATCGTCTGGCCCGAAAATACCAATTTCGGCCCATTTTTGTCGGGTGGTACGAAAATCGCCCGAAAAGTGCAGATGAAATCGACGATCGCGAGATACTTGTAGCATTCTTCTCCTAAATTTATGACTGTGTCTCGGGTTCCGTGTAGGATTTCAAACCCTAGCCATCGTCTGGCCCGAAAATACCGATTTCGGCCCATTTTTGTCGGGAGGTACGAAAATCGCCCGAAAAGTTCAGATGAAATCGACGACCGCGAATTCTTGTAGCATTCTTCTACTAAATTTATGACTGTGTCTCGGGTTCCGTGTCAGATTTCAAACCCTAGCCATCGTCTGGCCCGAAAATACCGATTTCGGCCCCTTTTTGTCGGGTGGTACGAAAATCGCCCGAAAAGTCCAGATGAAATCGACGACCGTGAGATCCTTGTAGCATTCTTCTCCTAAATTTATGACTGTGTCTCGGGTTCCATGTAGGATTTCAAACCCTAGCCATCGTCTGGCCCGAAAATACCGATTTCGGCCCATTTTTGTCGGGTGGTACGAAAATCGCCCGAAAAGTGCAGATGAAATCTACGACCGCGAGATCCTTGTAGCATTCTTCTCCTCAATTTATGACTGTGTCTTGGGTTCCGTGTCGGATTACAAACCCTAGCCATCATCTGGCCCGAAAATACCGATTTCGGCCCATTTTTGTTGGGTGGTACGAAAATCGCCCGAAAAATGCAGATGAAATCGACCACTGCGAGATCCTTATAGCATTATTCTCCTCAATTTATGACTGTGTCTCGAGTTCCATGTCGGATTTCAAACCCTAGCCATTGTCTGGCCCGAAAATACCGATTTCGGCCCATATTTGTTGGGTGGTATGAAAATCGCTCGAAAAGTGCAGATGAAATCGACGACCGCGAGATTCTTGTAGCATTCTTCTCCTAAATTTTTGACTGTGTCTCTGGTTTCGTGTCGGATTTCAAACCCTAGCCATCGTCTGGCCCGAAAATTCCGATTTCGGCCCATTTTCGTGGGGTGGTACGAAAATCGCCCGTAAAAGTGCAGATGAAATCGACGACCGCGAGATCCTTGTAGCATTCTTCTCCTAAATTTATGAATGTGTCTCGGGTTCCGTGTCGGATTTCGGCCCATTTTTGTCGGGTGGTACGAAAATGGCCCAAAATGTCCAATTGAAATCGACGACCGCGAGATCCTTCTATCATTCTTCTCCAAAATTTATGACTGTGTCTCGGGTTCTGTGTCGGATTTCAAACCCTAGCCATCGTCTGGCCCGAAAATACCGATTTGGGCCCATTTTTGTCGGGTGGTACGAAAATCGCCCGAAAAGTGCAGATGAAATCGACGACCGCGAGATTCTTGTAGCATTCTTCTCCTAAATTTATGACTATGTCTCAGGTTTCGTGTCGGATTTCAAACCCTAGCCATCGTCTGGCCCGAAAATACCGATTTCAGCCCATTTTTGTCGGGTGGTACGAAAATCGCCCGAAAAGTGCAGATGAAGTCGACGACCGCGAGATCCTTTTAGCATTCTTCTCCTCAATTTATGATTGTTTCTCGAGTTCCGTGTCGGATTTAAAACCCTAGCCATCGTCTTGCCCGAAAATACCGATTTCGGCCCATTTTTGTCGGGTGGTACGAAAATCGCCCGAAAAGTGCAGATGAAATCGACGACCGCGAGATTCTTGTAGCATTCTTCTCCTAAATTTATGATTGTGTCTCGGGTTTCGTGTCGGATTTCAAACCCTGGCCATCGTCTGGCCCGAAAATACAAATTTCTGCCCATTTTTGTCGGGTGGTACGAAAATCGCCCGAAAAGTGCAGAAGAAATCGACGATCGCGAGATCCTTGTAGCATTCTTCTCCTAAATTTATGACTGTGTCTTTAGTTCCGTGTCGGATTTCAAACCCTAGCCATCGTCTGGCCCGAAAATACCGATTTCGGCCCATTTTTGTCGGATGGTACGAAAATCGCCCGAAAAGTCATGATGAAAACGACGACTGCGAGATCCTTGTAGCATTCTTCTCCTAAATTTATGACTGTGTCTCGGGTTCCGTGTAGGATTTCAAACCCTAGCCCTCGTCTGGCCCGAAAATACCAATTTCGGCCCATTTTTGTCGGGTGGTACGAAAATCGCCCGAAAAGTGCAGATGAAATCGACGATCGCGAGATCCTTGTAGCATTCTTCTCCTAAATTTATGACTGTGTCTCGGGTTCCGTGTAGGATTTCAAACCCTAGCCATCGTCTGGCCCGAAAATACCGATTTCGGCCCATTTTTGTCGGGAGGTACGAAAATCGCCCGAAAAGTTCAGATGAAATCGCAACCGCGAATTCTTGTAGCATTCTTCTACTAAATTTATGACTGTGTCTCGGGTTCCGTGTCAGATTTCAAACCCTAGCCATCGTCTGGCCCGAAAATACCGATTTCGGCCCCTTTTTGTCGGGTGGTACGAAAATCGCCCGAAAAGTCCAGATGAAATCGACGACCGTGAGATCCTTGTAGCATTCTTCTCCTAAATTTATGACTGTGTCTCGGGTTCCATGTAGGATTTCAAACCCTAGCCATCGTCTGGCCCGAAAATACCGATTTCGGCCCATTTTTGTCGGGTGGTACGAAAATCGCCCGAAAAGTGCAGATGAAATCTACGACCGCGAGATCCTTGTAGCATTCTTCTCCTCAATTTATGACTGTGTCTTGGGTTCCGTGTCGGATTACAAACCCTAGCCATCATCTGGCCCGAAAATACCGATTTCGGCCCATTTTTGTTGGGTGGTACGAAAATCGCCCGAAAAATGCAGATGAAATCGACCACTGCGAGATCCTTATAGCATTATTCTCCTCAATTTATGACTGTGTCTCGAGTTCCATGTCGGATTTCAAACCCTAGCCATTGTCTGGCCCGAAAATACCGATTTCGGCCCATATTTGTTGGGTGGTATGAAAATCGCTCGAAAAGTGCAGATGAAATCGACGACCGCGAGATTCTTGTAGCATTCTTCTCCTAAATTTTTGACTGTGTCTCTGGTTTCGTGTCGGATTTCAAACCCTAGCCATCGTCTGGCCCGAAAATTCCGATTTCGGCCCATTTTCGTGGGGTGGTACGAAAATCGCCCGTAAAAGTGCAGATGAAATCGACGACCGCGAGATCCTTGTAGCATTCTTCTCCTAAATTTATGAATGTGTCTCGGGTTCCGTGTCGGATTTCGGCCCATTTTTGTCGGGTGGTACGAAAATGGCCCAAAATGTCCAATTGAAATCGACGACCGCGAGATCCTTCTATCATTCTTCTCCAAAATTTATGACTGTGTCTCGGGTTCTGTGTCGGATTTCAAACCCTAGCCATCGTCTGGCCCGAAAATACCGATTTGGGCCCATTTTTGTCGGGTGGTACGAAAATCGCCCGAAAAGTGCAGATGAAATCGACGACCGCGAGATTCTTGTAGCATTCTTCTCCTAAATTTATGACTATGTCTCAGGTTTCGTGTCGGATTTCAAACCCTAGCCATCGTCTGGCCCGAAAATACCGATTTCAGCCCATTTTTGTCGGGTGGTACGAAAATCGCCCGAAAAGTGCAGATGAAGTCGACGACCGCGAGATCCTTTTAGCATTCTTCTCCTCAATTTATGATTGTTTCTCGAGTTCCGTGTCGGATTTAAAACCCTAGCCATCGTCTTGCCCGAAAATACCGATTTCGGCCCATTTTTGTCGGGTGGTACGAAAATCGCCCGAAAAGTGCAGATGAAATCGACGACCGCGAGATTCTTGTAGCATTCTTCTCCTAAATTTATGATTGTGTCTCGGGTTTCGTGTCGGATTTCAAACCCTGGCCATCGTCTGGCCCGAAAATACAAATTTCTGCCCATTTTTGTCGGGTGGTACGAAAATCGCCCGAAAAGTGCAGAAGAAATCGACGATCGCGAGATCCTTGTAGCATTCTTCTCCTAAATTTATGACTGTGTCTCTAGTTCCGTGTCGGATTTCAAACCCTAGCCATCGTCTGGCCCGAAAATACCGATTTCGGCCCATTTTTGTCGGATGGTACGAAAATCGCCCGAAAAGTCATGATGAAAACGACGACTGCGAGATCCTTGTAGCATTCTTCTCCTAAATTTATGACTGTGTCTCGGGTTCCGTGTAGGATTTCAAACCCTAGCCATCGTCTGGCCCGAAAATACCAATTTCGGCCCATTTTTGTCGGGTGGTACGAAAATCGCCCGAAAAGTGCAGATGAAATCGACGATCGCGAGATCCTTGTAGCATTCTTCTCCTAAATTTATGACTGTGTCTCGGGTTTCGTGTCAGATTTCAAACCCTAGCCATCGTCTGGCCCGAAAATACCGATTTCGGCCTATTTTTGTCGGGTGGTACGAAAATCGCCCGAAAAGTGCAGATGAAATCGACGACCGCGAGATTCTTGTAGCATTCTTCTCCTAAATTTATGACTGTGTCTCGGGTTTCGTGTCGGATTTCAAACCCTAGCCATCGTCTTGCCCGAAAATACCGATTTCAGCCCATTTTTTTCGGGTGGTACGAAGATCGCCCGAAAAGTGCAGATGAAATCGACGACCGCGAGATCCTTGTAGCATTCTTCTCCTAAATTTATGAATGTGTCTCGGGTTCCGTGTCGGATTTCAAACCCTAGCCATCGTCTGGCCCGAAAATACCGATTTCGGCCCAATTTTTTCGGGTGGTACGAAAATCGCCTGAAAAGTGCAGATGAAATCGACGACCGCGAGATTCTTGTAGCATTCTTCTCCTCAATTTATGACTGTGTCTCTTGTTTCGTGTCAGATTTCAAACCCCAGCCATCGTCTGGCCCGAAAATACCGATATCGGCCCATTTTTGTCGGGTGGTACGAAAATCGCCCGAAAAGTCCAGATGAAATCGACGACCGCGAGATCCTTGTAGCATTCTTCTCCAAAATTTATGACTGTGTCTCGGGTTTCGTGTAGGATTTCAAACCCTAGCCATCGTCTGGCCCGAAAATACCGATTTCGGCCCATTTTTGTCGGGTGGTACGAAAATCGCCCGAAAAGTCCAGATGAAATCGACGACCGCGAGATCCTTGTAGCATTCTTCTCCAAAATTTATGACTGTGTCTCGAATTTCGTGTAGGATTTCAAACCCTAGCCATCGTCTGGCCCGAAAATACCGATTTCGGCCCATTTTTGTCGGGTGGTACGAAAATCGCCCGAAAAGTGCAGATGAAATCGACGACCGCGAGATCCTTGTAGCATTCTTCTCCTCAATTTATGACTGTGTCTCGGGTTCCGTGTCGGATTTCAAACCCTAACCATCGTCTGGCCCGAATATACCAATTTCGGCTAATTTTTGTCGGTTGGTACGAAAATCGCCCGAAAAGTGTGCAGATGAAATCAACGACCGCGAGATTCTTGTAGCATTCTTCTCCTAAATTTATGACTGTGTCTCGGGTTCCGTGTCGGATTTCAAACCCTAACCATCGTCTGGCCCGAAAATACCGATTTCGGCTAATTTTTGTTGGGTGGTACGAAAATCGCCCGAAAAGTGCAGATGAAATCGACGATCGCAAGATTCTTGTAGCATTCTTCTCCTAAATTTATGATTGTGTCTCGAGTTTCGTGTCGGATTTCAAACTCTAGCCATCGTTTGGCCCGAAAATACCGATTTCGGCCCATTTTTGTCTGGTTGTACGAAAATCGCCCGAAAAGTGCAGATTAAATCGACGACCGCGAGATCCTTATAGCATTCTTCTCCAAAATTTATGACTGTGTCTCGGGTTTCGTGTCGGATTTCAAACCCTAGCCATCGTCTGGCCCGAAAATACCGATTTCGGCCCATTTTTGTCGGGTGGTACGAAAATCGCCCGAAAAGTGCAGATGAAATCGACGACCGTGAGATCCTTGTAGCATTCTTCTCCTTAATTTATGACTCTGTCTCGGGTTCCGTGTCAGATTTCAAACCCTAGCCATCGTCTGGCCCGAAAATACCGATTTCGGCCCATTTTTGTCGGGTGGTACGAAAATCGCCCGAAAAGTGCAGATGAAATCGACGACCGCGAGATCCTTGTAGCATTCTTCTCCTCAATTTATGACTGTGTCTCTGGTTCCCTGTCAGATTTCAAACCCTAGCCATCGTCTGGCCCGAAAATACCGATTTCAGCCCATTTTTGTCTGGTGGTACGAAAATCGCCTGAAAAGTCCAGATGAAATCGACGACCGCGAGATCCTTGTAGCATTCTTCTCCAAAATTTATGACTGTGTCTCGGGTTCAGTGTCGGATTTCAAAACCTAGCCATCGTGTGGCCCGAAAATACCGATTTCGGCCCATTTTTGTCGGGTGGTACGAAAATCGCCCGAAAATTGCAGATGAAATCGACGACCGCGAGATCCTTGTAGCATTCTTCTCCTCAATTTATGACTTTTTCTCGGGTTCCGTGTCGGATTTCAAACCCTAGCCATCGTCTGGCCCGAAAATACCGATTTCGGCCCATTTTTGTCGGGTGGTACGAAAATCGCCCGAAAAGTGCAGATGAAATCGACGACCGCGAGATCCTTGTAGCATTCTTCTCCTCAATTTATGATTGTGTCTCGGGTTCCGTGTCGGATTTCAAACCCTAGCCATCGTCTGGCCCGAAAATACCGATTTCGGCCCATTTTTGTCGGGTGGTACGAAAATCGCCCGAAAAGTCCAGATGAAATCGACGACCGCGAGATTCTTGTAGCATTCTTCTCCAAAATTTATGACTGTGTCTCGGGTTCCGTGTCGGATTTCAAACCCTAGCCATCGTCTGGCCCGAAAATACCGATTTCGGCCCATTTTTATCGGGTGGTACGAAAATCGCCCGAAAAGTGCAGATGAAATCGACGACCGCGAGATCCTTATAGCATTCTTCTCCTCAATTTATGACTGTGTTCTCGGGTTTCGTGTCGGATTTCAAACCCTAGCCATCGTCTGGCCCGAAAATACCGATTGCGACCCATTTTTGTTGGGTGGTATGAAAATCACCCGTAAAAGTGCAGATGAAATCGACGACCGCGAGATCCTTGTAGCATTTTTCTCATTAATTTATGAATGTGTCTCGGGTTCCGTGTCGGATTTCAAACCCTAGCCATCATCTGGCCCGAAAATACCGATTTCGGCCCATTTTTGTCGGGTGGTACGAAAATCGCCCGAAAAGTCCAGATGAAATCGACGACCGCGAGATCCTTGTAGCATTCTTCTCCAAAATTTATGACTGTGTCTCGGGTTCCTTGTCAGATTTCAAACCGTAGCCATCGTCTGGCCTGAAAATACCGATTTCGGCCCATTTTTGTCGGGTGGTACGAAAATCGCCCGAAAAGTCCAGATGAAATCGACGACCGCGAGATCCTTGTAGCATTCTTCTCCTAAATTTATGACTGTGTCTCGGGTTTCGTGTCGGATTTCAAACCCTAGCCATCGTGTGGCCCGAAAATACCGATTTCGGCCCATTTTTGTCGGGTGGTACGAAAATCGCCCGAAAAGTCCAGATGAAATCGACGACCGCGAGATCCTTGTAGCATTCTTCTCCTAAATTTATGACTGTGTCTCGGGTTCCGTGTAGGATTTCAAACCCTTGCCATCGTCTGGCCCGAAAATACCGATTTCGGCCCATTTTTGTCGGGTGGTACGTAAATCGCCCGAAAAGTGCAGATGAAATCGACGACCTCGAGATCCTTGTAGCATTCTTCTCCTCAATTTATGACTGTGTCTTGGATTCCGTGTCGGATTACAAACCCTAGCCATCATCTGGCCCGCAAATACCGATTTCGGCCCATTTTTGTTGGGTGGTACGAAAATCGCCCGAAAAGTGCAGATGAAATCGACGACCGCGAGATTCTTGTAGCATTCTTCTCCTAAATTTATGACTATGTCTCAGGTTTCGTGTCGGATTACAAACCCTAGCCATCGTCTGGGCCGAAAATACCGATTTCGGCCTATTTTTGTCGGGTGGTACAAAAATCGGCTGAAAAGTGCAGATGAAATCGACGACCGTGAGATCCTTGTAGCATTCTTCTCCTCAATTTATGAATGTGTCTCGGGTTTCGTGTCGAATTTTAAACCCTAGCCATCGACTGGCCCGAAAATACCGATTTCGGCCCATTTTTGTCGGGTGGTACGAAAATGGCCCGAAAAGTCCAGATGAAATCGACGACCGCGAGATCCTTGTAGCATTCTTCTCCTAAATTTATGACTGTGTCTCGGGTTTCGTGTCGGATTTTAAACCCTAGCCATCGTCTGGCCCGAAAATACCGATTTCGGCCCATTTTTGTCGGGTGGTACGAAAATCGCCCGAAAAGTGCAGATGAAATCGACGACCGCGAGATCCTTGTAGCATTCTTCTCCTCAATTTATGACTGTGTCTTGGATTCCGTGTCGGATTACAAACCCTAGCCATCATCTGGCCCGCAAATACCGATTTCGGCCCATTTTTGTTGGGTGGTACGAAAATCGCCCGAAAAGTGCAGATGAAATCGACGACCGCGAGATTCTTGTAGCATTCTTCTCCTAAATTTATGAATGTGTCTCCGGTTCCGTGTCGGATTTCGGCCCATTTTTGTCGGGTGGTACGAAAATGGCCCAAAAAGTCCAAATGAAATCGACGACCGCGAGATCCTTGTATTATTCTTCTCCTAAATTTATGACTGTGTCTCGGGTTCTGTGTAGGATTTCAAACCCTAGCCATCGTCTGGCCCGAAAATACCGATTTCGGCCCATTTTTGTCGGGTGGTACGAAAATCGCCCGAATAGTGCAGATGAAATCGACGACCGCGAGATCCTTGTAGCATTCTTCTCCTCAGTTTATGACTGTGTCTTGGGTTCCGTGTCGGATTACAAACCCTAGCCATCGTCTGGCTCGAAAATACCGATTTGGGCCCATTTTTGTCGGGTGGTACGAAAATCGCCCGAAAAGTGCAGATGAAATCGACGACCGCGAGATTCTTGTAGCATTCTTCTCCTAAATTTATGACTATGTCTCAGGTTTCGTGTCGGATTTCAATCCCTAGCCATCGTCTGGCCCGAAAATACCGATTTCGGCCTATTTTTGTCGAGTGGTACAAAAATCGCATGAAAAGTGCAGATGAAATCGACGACTGCGAGATCCTTGTAGCATTCTTCTCCTAAATTTATGAATGTGTCTCGGGTTCCATGTCAGATTTCAAACCCTAGCCATCGTCTGGCCCGAAAATACCGATTTCGGCCCATATTTGTCGGCTGCAACGAAAATCGCCCGAAAAGTCATGATGAAATCGACGAACGCGAGATCCTTGTAGCATTCTTCTCCTAAATTTATGACTGTGTCTCGGGTTCCGTGTAGGATTTCAAACCCTAGCAATCGTGTGGCCCGAAAATACCGGCCCATTTTTGTCGGGTGGTACGAAAATCGCCCGAAAAGTGCAGATGAAATCGATGACCGCGAGATCCTTATAGCATTATTCTAATCAATTTATGACTGTGTCTCGAGTTCCGTGTCAGATTTCAAATCCTAGCCATTGTCTGGCCCGAAAATACCGATTTCGGCCCATATTTGTTGGGTGGTATGAAAATCGCCCGAAAAGTGCAGATGAAATCGACGACCGCGAGATTCTTGTAGCATTCTTCTCCTAAATTTATGATTGTGTCTCGGGTTTCGTGTCGGATTTCAAACCCTAGCCATCGTCTGGTCCGAAAATACCGATTTCGGCCCATTTTTGTGGGGTGGTACGAAAATCGCCCGTAAAAGTGCAGATGAAATCGACGACCGCAAGATCCTTGTAGCATTTTTCTCATTAATTTATGAATGTGTCTCGGGTTCCGTGTCGGATTTCAAACCCTAGCCATCGTATGGCCCGAAATTACCGATTTCGGCCCATTTTTGTCGGGTGGTACGAAAATGGCCCGAAAAGTCCAGATGAAATCGACGACCGCGTGATCCTTGTATCATTCTTCTCCAAAATTTATGACTATGTCTCGGGTTCCGTGTCGGATTTCAAACCCTAGCCATCGTCTGACCCGAAAATACCGATTTCGGCCCATTTTTGTCGGGTGGTAGGAAAACCGCCCGAAAAGTGCAGATGAAATCGACGACCGCGAGATCCTTGTAGCATTCTTCTCCTCAATTTATGAATGT
>JBBPBP010000842.1:0-18311 GCA_037974735.1 Cicer chorassanicum | reverse complement strand
TGAAATCGACGACCGCGAGATCCTTGTAGCATTCTTCTCCTAAATTTATGACTGTGTCTCGGGTTCCGTGTAGGATTTCAAACCCTAGCCATCGTCTGGCCCGAAAATACCGATTTCGGCCCATTTTTGTCGGGTGGTACGAAAATCGCCCGAAAAGTGCAGATGAAATCGACGACCGCGAGATCCTTGTAGCATTCTTCTCCTCAATTTATGACTGTGTCTTGGGTTCCGTGTCAGATTACAAACCCTAGCCATCATCTGGCCCGAAAATACCGATTTCGGCCCATTTTTGTTGGGTGGTACGAAAATCGCCCGAAAAGTGCAGATGAAATCGACCACTGCTAGATCCTTATAGCATTATTCTCCTCAATTTATGACAATGTCTCGAGTTCCATGTCGGATTTCAAACCCTAGCCATTGTGTTGCCCGAAAATACCGATTTCGGCCCATATTTGTTGGGTGGTATGAAAATCGCCCGAAAAGTGCAGATGAAATCGACGACCGCGAGATTCTTGTAGCATTCTTCTCCTAAATTTATGATTGTGTCTCGGGTTTCGTGTCGGATTTCAAACCCTAGCCATCGTCTGGCCCGAAAATACCGATTTCGGCCAATTTTTGTCGGGTGGTACGAAAATCGCCCGAAAAGTGCAGATGAAATCGACGACCGCGAGATCCTTGTAGCATTCTTCTCCTAAATTTATGACTGTGTCTCGGGTTCCGTGTCGGATTTCAAACCCTAGCCATCGTCTGGCCCGAAAATACCAATTTCGGCCCATTTTTGTTAGGTGGTACGAAAATCGCCTAAAAAGTCCAGATGAAATCGACGACCGCGAGTTCCTTGTAGCATTCTTGTCCTAAATTTATGACTGTGGCTCGGGTTTTGTGTCAGATTTCAAACCATAGCCATCGTTTGACCCGAAAATATCGATTTCGGCCCATTTTTGTCGGGTGGTACGAAAATCGCCCGAAAAGTGCAGATGAAATCGACGACCGCGAGATTCTTATAGCATTCTTCTCCTAAATTTATGACTGTGGCTCGGGTTTCGTGTCAGATTTCAAACCATAGCCATCGTCTGGCCCGAAAATATCGATTTCGGCCCATTTTTGTCGGGTGGTACATAAATCGCCTGAAAAGTGCAGATGAAATCGACGACCACGAGATCCTTGTAGCATTCTTCTCCTAAATTTATGAATGTGTCTCGAGTTCCGTGTCGGATTTCAAACCCTAGCCAGCGTCTGGCCCGAAAATACCGATTTCGGCCCATTTTTGTCGGGTGGTACGAAAATCGCCCGAAAAGTGCAGATGAAATCGATGACCGTGAGATCCTTGTAGCATTTTTCTCCTAAATTTATGACTGTGTCTCGGGTTCCGAGTCGGATTTCAAACCCTAGCCATCATCTGGCCCGAAAATACCGATTTCGGCCCATTTTTGTCGGGTGGTACGAAAATCGCCCGAAAAGTGCAGATGAAATCAGCTACCGTGAGATCCTTGTAGCATTCTTCTTCTAAATTTATGACTTTGTCTCGGGTTCCGTGTCGGATTTCAAACCCTAGCCATCGTCTGGCCCGAAAATACCGATTTCGGCCCATTTTTGTCGGGTGGTACGAAAATCGCCTGAAAAGTCCAGATGAAATCGACGACCGCGAGTTCCTTGTAGCATTCTTCTCCTAAATTTATGACTGTGTCTCGAGTTTCGTGTCGGATTTCAAACCCTAGCCATCGTCTGGCCCGAAAATACCGATTTCGGCCCATTTTTGTCGGGTGGTACGAAAATCGCCCGAAAAGTGCAGATGAAATCGACGACCGCGAGATCCTTGTAGCATTCTTCTCCTCAATTTATGATTGTGTCTTGGGTTCCGTGTCGGATTACAAACCCTAGCCATCATCTGGCCCGAAAATACCGATTTCGGCCCATTTTTGTTGGGTGGTACGAAAATCGCCCGAAAAGTGCAGATGAAATCGACCACTGCGAGATCCTTATAGCATTATTCTCCTCAATTTATGACTGTGTCTCGAGTTCCATGTCGGATTTCAAACCCTAGCCATTGTGTTGCCCGAAAATACCGATTTCGGCCCATATTTGTTGGGTGGTATGAAAATCGCCCGAAAAGTGCAGATGAAATCGACGACCGCGAGATTCTTGTAGCATTCTTCTCCTAAATTTATGACTGTGTCTCGGGTTTCGTGTCGGATTTCAAACCCTAGCCATCGTCTGGCCCGAAAATTCCGATTTCGGCCCATTTTTGTGGGGTGGTACGAAAATCGCCCGTAAAAGTGCAGATGAAATCGACGACCGCGAGATCCTTGTAGCATTTTTCTCATTAATTTATGAATGTGTCTCGGGTTCCGTGTCGGATTTCAAACCCTAGCCATCGTCTGGCCCGAAAATACCGATTTCGGCCTATTTTTGTCGGGTGGTACAAAAATCGCCCGAAAAGTGCAGATGAAATCGACGATTGCGAGATCCTTATAGCATTATTCTCCTCAATTTATGACTGTGTCTCGAGTTCCGTGTCGGATTTCAAATCCTAGCCATTGTCTGGCCCGAAAATACCGATTTCGGCCCATTTTTGTTGGGTGGTACGAAAATCGCCCGAAAAGTGCAGATGAAATCGAAGACCGCGAGATTCTTGTAGCATTCTTCTCCTAAATTTATGACTATGTCTCAGGTTTCTTGTCGGATTTCAAACCTTAGCCATCGTCTGGCCCGAAAATACTGATTTCGGCCTATTTTTGTCGGGTAGTACAAAAATCGCCCGAAAAGTGCAGATGAAATCGACGACCGCGAGATCCTTGTAGCATTCTTCTCCTAAATTTATGAATGTGTCTCGGGTTCCGTGTCGGATTTCGGCCCATTTTTGTCGGGTGGTACGAAAATGGCCCAAAATGTCCAATTGAAATCGACGACCGCGAGATCCTTCTATCATTCTTCTCCAAAATTTATGACTGTGTCTCTGGTTCTGTGTCGGATTTCAAACCCTAGCCATCGTCTGGCCCGAAAATACCGATTTGGGCCCATTTTTGTCGGGTGGTACGAAAATCGCCCGAAAAGTGCAGATGAAATCGACGACCGCGAGATTCTTGTAGCATTCTTCTCCTAAATTTATGACTATGTCTCAGGTTTCGTGTCGGATTTCAAACCCTAGCCATCGTCTGGCCCGAAAATACCGATTTCAGCCCATTTTTGTCGGGTGGTACGAAAATCGCCCGAAAAGTGCAGATGAAGTCGACGACCGCGAGATCCTTTTAGCATTCTTCTCCTCAATTTATGATTGTTTCTCGAGTTCCGTGTCGGATTTAAAACCCTAGCCATCGTCTTGCCCGAAAATACCGATTTCGGCCCATTTTTGTCGGGTGGTACGAAAATCGCCCGAAAAGTGCAGATGAAATCGACGACCGCGAGATTCTTGTAGCATTCTTCTCCTAAATTTATGATTGTGTCTCGGGTTTCGTGTCGGATTTCAAACCCTAGCCATCGTCTGGCCCGAAAATTCCGATTTCGGCCCATTTTTGTGGGGTGGTACGAAAATCGCCCGTAAAAGTGCAGATGAAATCGACGACCACGAGATCCTTGTAGCATTTTTCTCATTAATTTATGAATGTGTCTCGGGTTCCGTGTCGGATTTCAAACCCTAGCCATCGTCTTGCCCGAAAATACCGATTTCGGCCTATTTTTGTCGGGTGGTACAAAAATCGCCCGAAAAGTGCAGATGAAATCGACGATTGCGAGATCCTTATAGCATTATTCTCCTCAATTTATGACTGTGTCTCGAGTTCCGTGTCGGATTTCAAATCCTAGCCATTGTCTGGCCCGAAAATACCGATTTCGGCCCATTTTTGTTGGGTGGTACGAAAATCGCCCGAAAAGTGCAGATAAAATCGAAGACCGCGAGATTCTTGTAGCATTCTTCTCCTAAATTTATGACTATGTCTCAGGTTTCTTGTCGGATTTCAAACCTTAGCTATCGTCTGGCCCGAAAATACTGATTTCGGCCTATTTTTGTCGGGTAGTACAAAAATCGCCCGAAAAGTGCAGATGAAATCGACGACCGCGAGATCCTTGTAGCATTCTTCTCCTAAATTTATGAATGTGTCTCGGGTTCCGTGTCGGATTTCGGCCCATTTTTGTCGGGTGGTACGAAAATGGCCCAAAATGTCCAATTGAAATCGACGACCGCGAGATCCTTCTATCATTCTTCTCCAAAATTTATGACTGTGTCTCTGGTTCTGTGTCGGATTTCAAACCCTAGCCATCGTCTGGCCCGAAAATACCGATTTGGGCCCATTTTTGTCGGGTGGTACGAAAATCGCCCGAAAAGTGCAGATGAAATCGACGACCGTGAGATTCTTGTAGCATTCTTCTCCTAAATTTATGACTATGTCTCAGGTTTCGTGTCGGATTTCAAACCCTAGCCATCGTCTGGCCCGAAAATACCGATTTCAGCCCATTTTTGTCGGGTGGTACGAAAATCGCCCGAAAAGTGCAGATGAAATCGACGACCGCGAGATCCTTTTAGCATTCTTCTCCTCAATTTATGACTGTTTCTCGAGTTCCGTGTCGGATTTCAAACCCTAGCCATCGTCTGGGCTGAAAATACCGATTTCGGCCCATTTTTATAGGGTGGTACGAAAATCGCCCGAAAAGTGCAGATGAAATCGACGACCGCGAGATCCTTATAGCATTCTTCTCCTCAATTTATGACTGTGTTCTCGGGTTTCGTGTCGGATTTCAAACCCTAGCAATCGTTTGGCCCGAAAATACCGATTACGGCCCATTTTTGTTGGGTGGTACGAAAATCGCCCGTAAAAGTGCAGATGAAATCGACAACCGCGAGATCCTTGTAGCATTTTTCTCATTAATTTATGAATGTGTCTCGGGTTCCGTGTCGGATTTCAAACCCTAGCCATCATCTGGCCCGAAAATACCGATTTCGGCCCATTTTTGTCGGGTGGTACGAAAATAGCCCGAAAAGTCCAGATGAAATCGACGACCGCGAGATCCTTGTATGATTCTTCTCCAAAATTTATGACTGTGTCTCGGGTTCCATGTCGGATTTCAAACCCTAGCCATCGTCTGGCCCGAAAATACCGATTTCGACCCATTTTTGTCGGGTGGTAGGAAAACCGCCCGAAAAGTGCAGATAAAATCGACGACCGCGAAATCCTTGTAGCATTCTTCTCCTCAATTTATGAATGTGTCTCGGGTTCCGTGTCGGATTTTAAACCCTAGCCATCGACTGGCCCGAAAATACCGATTTCGACTTATTTTTGTCGGGTGGTACGAAAATGGCCCGAAAAGTCCAGATGAAATCGACGACCGCGAGATCCTTGTAGCATTCTTCTCCAAAATTTATGACTGTGTCTCGGGTTCCGTGTCGGATATCAAACCCTAGCCTTCGTCTGGCCCGAAAATATCGATTTCAGCCCATTTTTGTCGGGTGGTACGAAAATCGCCCGAAAAGTGCAGATGAAATCGACGATCGCGAGATCCTTGTAGCATTCTTCTCCTAAATTTATGACTGTGTCTCGGGTTCCGTGTAGGATTTCAAACCCTAGCCATCGTCTGGCCTGAAAATACCGATTTCGGCCCATTTTTGTCGGGAGGTACGAAAATCGCCCGAAAAGTTCAGATGAAATCGACGACCGCGAATTCTTGTAGCATTCTTCTACTAAATTTATGACTGTGTCTCGGGTTCCGTGTCAGATTTCAAACCCTAGCCATCGTCTGGCCCGAAAATACCGATTTCGGCCCCTTTTTGTCGGGTGGTACGGAAATCGCCCGAAAAGTCCAGATGAAATCGACGACCGCGAGATCCTTGTAGCATTCTTCTCCTAAATTTATGACTGTGTCTCGGGTTCCGTGTAGGATTTCAAACCCTAGCCATCGTCTGGCCCGAAAATACCGATTTCGGCCCATTTTTGTCGGGTGGTACGAAAATCGCCCGAAAAGTGCAGATGAAATCGACGACCGCGAGATCCTTTTAGCATTCTTCTCCTCAATTTATGACTGTTTCTCGAGTTCCGTGTCGGATTTCAAACCCTAGCCATCGTCTGGCCCGAAAATACCGATTTCGGCCCATTTTTATCGGGTGGTACGAAAATCGCCCGAAAAGTGCAGATGAAATCGACGACCGCGAGATTCTTGTAGCTTTCTTCTCCTAAATTTGTGATTGTGTCTCGGGTTTCGTGTCGGATTTCAAACCCTTGCCATCGTCTGGTTCGAAAATACCGATTTCGGCCCATTTTTGTGGGGTGGTACGAAAATCGCCCGTAAAAGTGCAGATGAAATCGACGACCGCGAGATCCTTGTAGCATTCTTCTCCTCAATTTATGACTGTGTCTCGGGTTCCGTGTCGGATTTCAAACCCTAGCCATCATCAGGCCCGAAAATACCGATTTGGGCCCATTTTTGTCGGGTGGTACGAAAATCGCCCGAAAAGTGCAGATGAAATCGACGACCGCAAGATCCTTGTAGCATTCTTCTCCTAAATTTATGAATGTATCTCGGGTTTCGTGTCGGATTTTAAACCCTAGCCATCGTCTGGCTCGAAAATACCGATTTCGGCCTATTTTTGTCGGGTGGTACGATAATCGCTCGAAAAGTGCAGATGAAATCGACGACCGCGAGATCCTTGTAGCATTCTTCTCCTAAATTTATGACTGTGTCTCGGGTTCCGTGTCAGATTTCAAACCCTAGCCATCGTCTGGCCCGAAAATACCGATTTCGGCCCATTTTTGTTAGGTGGTACGAAAACCGCCCGAAAAGTCCAGATGAAATCGACGACCGCGAGATCCTTGTAGCATTCTTCTCCTAAATTTATGAATGTGTTTTGGGTTCCGTGTCGGATTTCAAACCCTAGCCATCGTCTGGCCCGAAAATATCGATTTCGGCCCATTTTTGTGGGGTGGTACGAAAATGGCCCGAAAAGTCCACATGAAATCGACGACCGCGAGATCCTTGTAGCATTCTTCTTTAAAATTTATGACTGTGTCTCGGGTTCCGTGTTGGATTTCAAACCCTAGCCATCGTCTGGCCCGAAAATACCGATTTCAGCCCATTTTAGTCGAGTGGTACGAAAATCGCCCAAAAAGTGCAGATGAAATCGACGACTACGAGATCCTTGTAGCATTCTTCTCCTCAATTTATGACTGTGTCTCGGGTTCCGTGTCGGATTTCAAACCCTAGCCATCGTCTGGCCTGAAAATACCAATTTCGGCCTATTTTTGTCGGGTGGTACGAAAATCGCCCGAAAAGTGCAGATGAAATCGACGACCGCGAGATTCTTGTAGCATTCTTCTCCTAAATTTATGATTGTGTCTCGGGTTTCGTGTCGGATTTCAAACCCTTGCCATCGTCTGGTTCGAAAATACCGATTTCGGCCCATTTTTGTGGGGTGGTACGAAAATCGCCCGTAAAAGTGCAGATGAAATCGACGACCGCGAGATCCTTGTAGCATTCTTCTCCTCAATTTATGACTGTGTCTCGGGTTCCGTGTCGGATTTCAAACCCTAGCCATCGTCTGGCCCGAAAATACCGATTTCGGCCCATTTTTGTGGGGTGGTACGAAAATCGCCCGTAAAAGTGCAGATGAAATCGACGACCGCGAGATCCTTGTAGCATTCTTCTCCTCAATTTATGACTGTGTCTCGGGTTCTGTGTCGGATTTCAAACCCTAGCCATTGTCTGGCCCGAAAATAACGATTTCGGCCCATATTTGTAGGGTGGTATGAAAATTGCCCGAAAAGTGCTGATGAAATCGACGACCGCGAGATTCTTGTAACATTCTTCTCCTAAATTTATGACTATGTCTCAGGTTTCGTGTCGGATTTCAAACCCTAGCCATTGTCTGGCTCGAAAATACCGATTTCGGCCTATTTTTGTCGGGTGGTACAAAAATCGCCCGAAAAGTGCAGATGAAATCGACGACCGCGAGATCCTTGTAGCATTCTTCTCCTCAATTTATGACTGTGTCTCGGGTTCCGTGTCGGATTTCAAACCCTAGCCATCATCAGGCCCGAAAATACCGATTTGGGCCCATTTTTGTCGGGTGGTACGAAAATCGCCCGAAAAGTGCAGATGAAATCGACGACCGAGAGATTCTTGTAGCATTCTTCTCCTAAATTTATGACTATGTCTAGGGTTTCGTGTCGGATTTCAAACCCTAGCCATCGTCTGGCCCGAAAATACCGATTTCGACCTATTTTTGTCGGGTGGTACAAAAATCGCCCGAAAAGTGCAGATGAAATCGACGACTGCGAGATCCTTGTAGCATTCTTCTCCTAAATTTATGAATGTGTCTCGGGTTCCGTGTCGGATTTAAAACCCTAGCCATCGTCTTGCCCGAAAATACCGATTTCGGCCCATTTTTGTCGGGTGGTACGAAAATCGCCCGAAAAGTGCAGATGAAATCGACGACCGCGAGATTCTTGTAGCATTCTTCTCCTAAATTTATGACTGTGTCTCTAGTTCCGTGTCGGATTTCAAACCCTAGCCATCGTCTGGCCCGAAAATACCGATTTCGGCCCATTTTTGTCGGATGGTACGAAAATCGCCCGAAAAGTCATGATGAAAACGACGACTGCGAGATCCTTGTAGCATTCTTCTCCTAAATTTATGACTGTGTCTCGTGTTCCGTGTAGGATTTCAAACCCTAGCCATCGTCTGGCCCGAAAATACCAATTTCGGCCCATTTTTGTCGGGTGGTACGAAAATCGCCCGAAAAGTGCAGATGAAATCGACGATCGCGAGATCCTTGTAGCATTCTTCTCCTAAATTTATGACTGTGTCTCGGGTTCCGTGTAGGATTTCAAACCCTAGCCATCGTCTGGCCCGAAAATACCGATTTCGGCCCATTTTTGTGGGGTGGTACGAAAATCGCCTGTAAAAGTGCAGATGAAATCGACGACCGCGAGATCCTTGTAGCATTCTTCTCCTCAATTTATGACTGTGTCTCGGGTTCTGTGTCGGATTTCAAACCCTAGCCATTGTCTGGCCCGAAAATACCGATTTCGGCCCATATTTGTAGGGTTGTATGAAAATTGCCCGAAAAGTGCTGATGAAATCGACGACCGCGAGATCCTTGTAGCATTCTTCTCCTAAATTTATGACTGTGTCTCGGGTTCCGTGTAGGATTTCAAACCCTAGCCATCGTCTGGCCCGAAAATACCGATTTCGGCCCATTTTTGTCGGGTGGTACGAAAATGGCCCGAAAAGTCTAGATGAAATCGACGACCGCGAGATCCTTATAGCATTCTTCTCCTCAATTTTTGACTGTGTCTCGGGTTCCGTGTCGGATTTCAAACCCTAGCCATCGTCTGGCCCGAAAATACCGATTTCGGCCCATTTTTGTCGGGTGGTACGAAAATCGTCCGAAAAGTCCAGATGAAATCGACGACCGCGAGATCCTTGTAGCATTCTTCTCCTAAATTTATGACTGTGTCTCGGGTTCCGTGTAGGATTTCAAACCCTAGCCATCGTCTGGCCCGAAAATACCGATTTCGGCCCATTTTTGTCGGGAGGTACGAAAATCGCCCGAAAAGTTCAGATGAAATCGACGACCGCGAATTCTTGTAGCATTCTTCTACTAAATTTATGACTGTGTCTCGGGTTCCGTGTCAGATTTCAAACCCTAGCCATCGTCTGGCCCGAAAATACCGATTTCGGCCCCTTTTTGTCGGGTGGTACGGAAATCGCCCGAAAAGTCCAGATGAAATCGACGACCGCGAGATCCTTGTAGCATTCTTCTCCTAAATTTATGACTGTGTCTCGGGTTCCGTGTAGGATTTCAAACCCTAGCCATCGTCTGGCCCGAAAATACCGATTTCGGCCCATTTTTGTCGGGTGGTACGAAAATCGCCCGAATAGTGCAGATGAAATCGACGACTGCTAGATCCTTATAGCATTCTTCTCCTCAATTTATGACTGTGTCTCGGGTTCCGTGTGGGATTTCAAACCCTAGCCATCGTCTGGCCCGAAAATACCGATTTCGGCCCATTTTTGTCGGGTGGTACGAAAATGGCCCGAAAAGTCTAGATAAATCGACGACCGCGGGATCCTTATAGCATTCTTCTCCTCAATTTATGACTGTGTCTCGGGTTCCGTGTCGGATTTCAAACCCTAGCCATCGTCTGGCCCGAAAATACCGATTTCGGCCTATTTTTGTCGGGTGGTACGAAAATCGCCCGAAAAGTCCAGATGAAATCGACGACCGCGAGATCCTTGTAGCATTCTTCTCCTAAATTTATGACTGTGTCTCGGGTTCCGTGTAGGATTTCAAACCCTAGCCATCGTCTGGCCCGAAAATACCGATTTCGGCCCATATTTGTCGGGTGGTACAAAAATCGCCCGAAAAGTGCAGATGAAATCGACGACCGCGAGATCCTTGTAGCATTTTTCTCATTAATTTATGAATGTGTCTCGGGTTCCGTGTCGGATTTCAAACCCTAGCCATCATCTGGCCCGAAAATACCGATTTCGGCCCATTTTTGTCGGGTGGTACGAAAATAGCCCGAAAAGTCCAGATGAAATCGACGACCGCGAGATCCTTGTATGATTCTTCTCCAAAATTTATGACTGTGTCTCGGGTTCCATGTCGGATTTCAAACCCTAGCCATCGTCTGGCCCGAAAATACCGATTTCGACCCATTTTTGTCGGGTGGTAGGAAAACCGCCCGAAAAGTGCAGATAAAATCGACGACCGCGAAATCCTTGTAGCATTCTTCTCCTCAATTTATGAATGTGTCTCGGGTTCCGTGTCGGATTTTAAACCCTAGCCATCGACTGGCCCGAAAATACCGATTTCGACTTATTTTTGTCGGGTGGTACGAAAATGGCCCGAAAAGTCCAGATGAAATCGACGACCGCGAGATCCTTGTAGCATTCTTCTCCAAAATTTATGACTGTGTCTCGGGTTCCGTGTCGGATATCAAACCCTAGCCTTCGTCTGGCCCGAAAATATCGATTTCAGCCCATTTTTGTCGGGTGGTACGAAAATCGCCCGAAAAGTGCAGATGAAATCGACGATCGCGAGATCCTTGTAGCATTCTTCTCCTAAATTTATGACTGTGTCTCGGGTTCCGTGTAGGATTTCAAACCCTAGCCATCGTCTGGCCTGAAAATACCGATTTCGGCCCATTTTTGTCGGGAGGTACGAAAATCGCCCGAAAAGTTCAGATGAAATCGACGACCGCGAATTCTTGTAGCATTCTTCTACTAAATTTATGATTGTGTCTCGGGTTCCGTGTCAGATTTCAAACCCTAGCCATCGTCTGGCCCGAAAATACCGATTTCGGCCCCTTTTTGTCGGGTGGTACGAAAATCGCCCGAAAAGTCCAGATGAAATCGACGACCGCGAGATCCTTGTAGCATTCTTCTCCTAAATTTATGACTGTGTCTCGGGTTCCGTGTCGGATTTCAAACCCTAGCCATCGTCTTGCCTGAAAATACCGATTTCGACCCATTTTTGTCGGGTAGTACGAAAATCGCCCGTAAAGTCCAGATGAAATCACCTACCGCGAGATCCTTGTAGCATTCTTCTCTTGAATTTATGACTGTGTCTCGGGTTCCGTGTCGGATTTTAAACCCTTGCCATCGTCTGGCCCTAAAATACCGATTTCGGCCCATTTTTGTCGGGTGGTACGAAAATCGCCCGAAAAGTACAGATGAAATCGACGACCGCGAGATCCTTGTAGCATTCTTCTCCTAAATTTATGACTGTGTCTCGGGTTCCGTGTCGGATTTCAAACCCTAGCAATCGTCTGGCCTGAAAATACCGATTTCGGCCCATTTTTGTCGGGTGGTACGAAAATCGCCCGAAAAGTCCAGATGAAATCGACGACCGCGAGATCCTTGTAGCATTCTTCTCCTAAATTTATGACTGTGTCTCGGGTTTTGTGTCGGATTTCAAACCCTAGCCATCGTCTGGCCCGAAAATACCGATTTCGGCCCATTTTTGTCGGGTGGTACGAAAATCGCCCGAAAAGTGCAGATGAAATCGACGACCGCGAGATTCTTGTAGCATTCTTCTCCTAAATTTACGACTGTGTCTCGGGTTTCGTGTCGGATTACAAACCCTAGCCATCGTCTGGCCCGAAAATACCTATTTCGGCCCATTTTTGTGGGGTGGTACGAAAATCGCCCGTAAAAGTGCAGATGAAATCGACGACCGCGAGATCCTTGTAGCATTCTTCTCCTCAATTTATGACTGTGTCTCGGGTTCCGTGTCGGATTTCAAACCCTAGCCATCATCAGGCCCGAAAATACCGATTTGGGCCCATTTTTGTCGGGTGGTACGAAAATCGCCCGAAAAGTGCAGATGAAATCGACGACCGCAAGATCCTTGTAGCATTCTTCTCCTAAATGTATGAATGTATCTCGGGTTTCGTGTCGGATTTTAAACCCTAGCCATTGTCTGGCTCGAAAATACCGATTTCGGCCTATTTTTGTCGGGTGGTACGATAATCGCTCGAAAAGTGCAGATGAAATCGACGACCGCGAGATCCTTGTAGCATTCTTCTCCTAAATTTATGACTGTGTCTCGGGTTCCGTGTCAGATTTCAAACCCTAGCCATCGTCTGGCCCGAAAATACCGATTTCGGCCCATTTTTGTGGGGTGGTACGAAAATCGCCCGTAAAAGTGCAGATGAAATCGACGACCGCGAGATCCTTGTAGCATTCTTCTCCTCATTTTATGACTGTGTCTCGGGTTCCGTGTCGGATTTCAAACCCTAGCCATTGTCTGGCCCGAAAATACCGATTTTGGCCCATATTTGTAGGGTGGTATGAAAATTGCCCGAAAAGTGCTGATGAAATCGACGACCGCGAGATTCTTGTAGCATTCTTCTCCTAAATTTATGACTATGTCTCCGGTTTCGTGTCGGATTTCAAACCCTAGCCATTGTCTGGCCCGAAAATACCGATTTCGGCCTATTTTTGTCGGGTGGTACAAAAATCGCCCGAAAAAGGCAGATTAAATCGACGACCGCGAGATCCTTGTAGCATTCTTCTCCTAAATTTATGAATGTATCTCGGGTTTCGTGTCGGATTTTAAACCCTAGCCATCGTCTGGCTCGAAAATACCGATTTCGGCCTATTTTTGTCGGGTGGTACGATAATCGCTCGGAAAGTGCAGATGAAATCGACGACCGCGAGATCCTTGTAGCATTCTTCTCCTAAATTTATGACTGTGTCTCGGGTTCCGTGTCA
This sequence comes from Cicer chorassanicum, assembly GCA_037974735.1. Lineage (NCBI taxonomy): Eukaryota > Viridiplantae > Streptophyta > Magnoliopsida > Fabales > Fabaceae > Cicer > Cicer chorassanicum. The sequence continues at coordinate 5,105 of JBBPBP010000842.1, read as the reverse complement.
GATTTCAAACCCTAGCCATCGTCTGGCCCGAAAATACCGATTTCGGCCCATTTTTGTGGGGTGGTACGAAAATCGCCCGTAAAAGTGCAGATGAAATCGACGACCGCGAGATCCTTGTAGCATTTTTCTCATTAATTTATGAATGTGTGTCGGGTTCCGTGTCGGATTTCAAACCCTAGCCATCGTCTGGCCCGAAAATACCGATTTTGGCCCATTTTTGTTGGGTGGTACAAAAATCGCCCAAAAAGTCATGATGAAATCGACGACCGCGAGATCCTTGTAGCATTCTTCTCCTAAATTTATGACTGTGTCTCGGGTTCCGTGTAGGATTTCAAACCCTAGCCATCGTCTGGCCCGAAAATACCGATTTCGGCCCATTTTTGTCGTGTGGTACGAAAATCGCTCGAAAAGTGCAGATGAAATCAACGACCGCGAATTCTTGTAGCATTCTTCTACTAAATTTATGACTGTGTCTCGGGTTCCGTGTCAGATTTCAAACCCTAGCCATCGTCTAGCCCGAAAATACCGATTTCGGCCCATTATTGTCAGGTGGTACGAAAATCGCCCGAAAAGTCCAGATGAAATCGACGACCGCGAGATCCTTGTATCATTCTTCTCCAAAACTTATGACTTTGTCTCGGGTTCCGTGTCGGATTTCAAACCCTAGCCATCGTCTGGCCCGAAAATACCGATTTCGGCCCATTTTTGTCGGGTGGTAGGAAAGCCGCCCGAAAAGTGCAGATGAAATCGACGACTGCGAGATCCTTGTAGCATTCTTCTCCTCAATTTATGAATGTGTCTCGGGTTCCGTGTCGGATTTTAAACCCTAGCCATCGACTAGCCCGAAAATACCGATTTCGGCCCATTTTTGTCGGGTGGTACGAAAATGGCCCGAAAAGTCCAGATGAAATCGACGACCGCGAGATCCTTGTAGCATTCTTCTCCAAAATATATGACTGTGTCTCGGGTTCCGTGTCGGATTTCAAACCCTAGCCATTGTCTGGCCCGAAAATACTGATTTCAGCCCATTTTTGTCGGGTGGTACGAAAATCGCCCGAAAAGTGCAGATGAAATCGACGACCGCGAGATCCTTTTAGCATTCTTCTCCTCAATTTATGACTGTTTCTCGAGTTCCGTGTCGGATTTCAAACCCTAGCCATCGTCTGGCCCGAAAATACCGATTTCGGCCCATTTTTATCGGGTGGTACGAAAATCGCCCGAAAAGTGCAGATGAAATCGACGACCGCGAGATTCTTGTAGCTTTCTTCTCCTAAATTTGTGATTGTGTCTCGGGTTTCGTGTCGGATTTCAAACCCTTGCCATCGTCTGGTTCGAAAATACCGATTTCGGCCCATTTTTGTGGGGTGGTACGAAAATCGCCCGTAAAAGTGCAGATGAAATCGACGACCGCGAGATCCTTGTAGCATTCTTCTCCTCAATTTATGACTGTGTCTCGGGTTCCGTGTCGGATTTCAAACCCTAGCCATCATCAGGCCCGAAAATACCGATTTGGGCCCATTTTTGTCGGGTGGTACGAAAATCGCCCGAAAAGTGCAGATGAAATCGACGACCGCGAGATTCTTGTAGCATTCTTCTCCTAAATTTATGACTGTGTCTCAGGTTTCGTGTCGGATTTCAAACCCTAGCCATCGTCTGGCCCGAAAATACCGATTTCGGCCCATTTTTGTCGGGTGGTACGAAAATCGCCCGAAAAGTGCAGATGAAATCGACGACCGCGAGATCCTTGTAGCATTCTTCTCCTAAATTTATGAATGTTTCTCGGGTTCCGTGTCGGATTTAAAACCCTAGCCATCGTCTGGCCCGAAAATACCGATTTCGGCCCATTTTTGTCGGGTGGTACGAAAATCGCCCGAAAAGTGCAGATGAAATCGACGACCGCGAGATCCTTGTAGCATTCTTCTCCTAAATTTATGACTATGTCTCGGGTTCCATGTCGGATCTCAAACCCTTGCCATCGTATGGCCCGAAAATACCGATTTCGGCCCATTTTTGTCGGGTGGTACAAAAATCGCCCGAAAAGTCCAGATGAAATCGACGACCGCGAGATCCTTGTAGCATTCTTCTCCTAAATTTATGACTGTGTCTCGGGTTCCGTGTAGGATTTCAAACCCTAGCCATCGTCTGGCCCGAAAATACCGATTTCGGCCCATATTTGTCGGGTGGTACAAAAATCGCCCGAAAAGTGCAGATGAAATCGACGACCGCGAGATCCTTGTAGCATTTTTCTCATTAATTTATGAATGTGTCTCGGGTTCCGTGTCGGATTTCAAACCCTAGCCATCATCTGGCCCGAAAATACCGATTTCGGCCCATTTTTGTCGGGTGGTACGAAAATAGCCCGAAAAGTCCAGATGAAATCGACGACCGCGAGATCCTTGTATGATTCTTCTCCAAAATTTATGACTGTGTCTCGGGTTCCATGTCGGATTTCAAACCCTAGCCATCGTCTGGCCCGAAAATACCGATTTCGACCCATTTTTGTCGGGTGGTAGGAAAACCGCCCGAAAAGTGCAGATAAAATCGACGACCGCGAAATCCTTGTAGCATTCTTCTCCTCAATTTATGAATGTGTCTCGGGTTCCGTGTCGGATTTTAAACCCTAGCCATCGACTGGCCCGAAAATACCGATTTCGACTTATTTTTGTCGGGTGGTACGAAAATGGCCCGAAAAGTCCAGATGAAATCGACGACCGCGAGATCCTTGTAGCATTCTTCTCCAAAATTTATGACTGTGTCTCGGGTTCCGTGTCGGATATCAAACCCTAGCCTTCGTCTGGCCCGAAAATATCGATTTCAGCCCATTTTTGTCGGGTGGTACGAAAATCGCCCGAAAAGTGCAGATGAAATCGACGATCGCGAGATCCTTGTAGCATTCTTCTCCTAAATTTATGACTGTGTCTCGGGTTCCGTGTAGGATTTCAAACCCTAGCCATCGTCTGGCCTGAAAATACCGATTTCGGCCCATTTTTGTCGGGAGGTACGAAAATCGCCCGAAAAGTTCAGATGAAATCGACGACCGCGAATTCTTGTAGCATTCTTCTACTAAATTTATGATTGTGTCTCGGGTTCCGTGTCAGATTTCAAACCCTAGCCATCGTCTGGCCCGAAAATACCGATTTCGGCCCCTTTTTGTCGGGTGGTACGAAAATCGCCCGAAAAGTCCAGATGAAATCGACGACCGCGAGATCCTTGTAGCATTCTTCTCCTAAATTTATGACTGTGTCTCGGGTTCCGTGTCGGATTTCAAACCCTAGCCATCGTCTTGCCTGAAAATACCGATTTCGACCCATTTTTGTCGGGTAGTACGAAAATCGCCCGTAAAGTCCAGATGAAATCACCTACCGCGAGATCCTTGTAGCATTCTTCTCTTGAATTTATGACTGTGTCTCGGGTTCCGTGTCGGATTTTAAACCCTTGCCATCGTCTGGCCCTAAAATACCGATTTCGGCCCATTTTTGTCGGGTGGTACGAAAATCGCCCGAAAAGTACAGATGAAATCGACGACCGCGAGATCCTTGTAGCATTCTTCTCCTAAATTTATGACTGTGTCTCGGGTTCCGTGTCGGATTTCAAACCCTAGCAATCGTCTGGCCTGAAAATACCGATTTCGGCCCATTTTTGTCGGGTGGTACGAAAATCGCCCGAAAAGTCCAGATGAAATCGACGACCGCGAGATCCTTGTAGCATTCTTCTCCAAAATTTATGACTGTGTCTCGGGTTCCGTGTCGGATTTCAAACCCTAGCCATTGTCTGGCCCGAAAATACCGATTTCGGCCCATTTTTGTTGGGTGGTACGAAAATCGCCCGAAAAGTGCAGATGAAATCGAAGACCGCGAGATTCTTGTAGCATTCTTCTCCTAAATTTATGACTATGTCTCAGGTTTCTTGTCGGATTTCAAACCTTAGCCATCGTCTGGCCCGAAAATACTGATTTCGGCCTATTTTTGTCGGGTAGTACAAAAATCGCCCGAAAAGTGCAGATGAAATCGACGACCGCGAGATCCTTGTAGCATTCTTCTCCTAAATTTATGAATGTGTCTCGGGTTCCGTGTCGGATTTCGGCCCATTTTTGTCGGGTGGTACGAAAATGGCCCAAAATGTCCAATTGAAATCGACGACCGCGAGATCCTTCTATCATTCTTCTCCAAAATTTATGACTGTGTCTCTGGTTCTGTGTCGGATTTCAAACCCTAGCCATCGTCTGGCCCGAAAATACCGATTTGGGCCCATTTTTGTCGGGTGGTACGAAAATCGCCCGAAAAGTGCAGATGAAATCGACGACCGCGAGATTCTTGTAGCATTCTTCTCCTAAATTTATGACTATGTCTCAGGTTTCGTGTCGGATTTCAAACCCTAGCCATCGTCTGGCCCGAAAATACCGATTTCAGCCCATTTTTGTCGGGTGGTACGAAAATCGCCCGAAAAGTGCAGATGAAATCGACGACCGCGAGATCCTTTTAGCATTCTTCTCCTCAATTTATGACTGTTTCTCGAGTTCCGTGTCGGATTACAAACCCTAGCCATCGTCTGGGCCGAAAATACCGATTTCGGCCTATTTTTGTCGGGTGGTACAAAAATCGCCCAAAAAGTGCAGATGAAATCGACGACCGTGAGATCCTTGTAGCATTTTTCTCCTAAATTTATGAATGTATCTCCGGTTCCGTGTCGGATTTCAAACCCTAGCCATCGTCTGGCCCGAAAATATCGATTTCGGCCCATTTTTGTCGGGTGGTACGAAAATGGCCCGAAAAGTCCAGATGAAATCAACGACCGCGAGATCCTTGTATCATTCTTCTCCAAAATTTATGACTGTGTCTCGGGTTCCGTGTCGGATTTCAAACCCTAGCCATCGTCTGGCCCGAAAATACCGATTTCGGCCCATTTTTATCGGGTGGTACGAAAATCGCCCGAAAAGTGCAGATGAAATCGACGACCGCGAGATCCTTGTAGCATTTTTCTCATTAATTTATGAATGTGTCTCGGGTTCCGTGTCGGATTTCAAACCCTAGCCATCATCTGGCCCGAAAATACCGATTTCGGCCCATTTTTGTCGGGTGGTACGAAAATGGCCCGAAAAGTCCAGA
>JBBPBP010000841.1:120544-144844 GCA_037974735.1 Cicer chorassanicum | reverse complement strand
TCGGGTGGTACGAAAATCGCCCGAAAAGTGCAGATGAAATCGACGATCGCGAGATCCTTGTAGCATTCTTCTCCTAAATTTATGACTGTGTCTCTAGTTCCGTGTCGGATTTCAAACCCTAGCCATCGTCTGGCCCGAAAATACCGATTTCGGCCCATTTTTGTCGGGTGGTACGAAAATCGCCCTAAAAGTCATGATGAAATCGACGACCGCGAGATCCTTGTAGCATTCTTCTCCTAAATTTATGACTGTGTCTCGGGTTCCGTGTAGGATTTCAAACCCTAGCCATCGTCTGGCCCGAAAATACCAATTTCGGCCCATTTTTGTCAGGTGGTACGAAAATCGCCCGAAAAGTGCAGATGAAATCGACGATCGCGAGATCCTTGTAGCATTCTTCTCCTAAATTTATGACTGTGTCTCGGGTTCCGTGTAGGATTTCAAACCCTAGCCATCGTCTGGCCCGAAAATACCGATTTCGGCCCATTTTTGTGGGGTGGTACGAAAATCGCCTGTAAAAGTGCAGATGAAATCGACGACCGCGAGATCCTTGTAGCATTCTTCTCCTCAATTTATGACTGTGTCTCGGGTTCTGTGTCGGATTTCAAACCCTAGCCATTGTCTGGCCCGAAAATACCGATTTCGGCCCATATTTGTAGGGTTGTATGAAAATTGCCCGAAAAGTGCTGATGAAATCGACGACCGCGAGATCCTTGTAGCATTCTTCTCCTAAATTTATGACTGTGTCTCGGGTTCCGTGTAGGATTTCAAACCCTAGCCATTGTCTGGCCCGAAAATACCGATTTCGGCCTATTTTTGTCGGGTGGTACAAAAATCGCCCGAAAAGTGCAGATGAAATCGACGATCGCGAGATCCTTGTAGCATTCTTCTCCTAAATTTATGAATGTGTCTCGGGTTCCGTGTCGGATTTCAAACCCTAGCCATCGTCTGGCCCGAAAATACCGATTTCGGCCCATTTTTGTCGGGTGGTACGAAAATCGCCTGAAAAGTCCAGATGAAATCGACGACCGCGAGATCCTTGTAGCATTCTTCTCCTAAATTTATGTTTGTGTCTCGTGTTCCATGTCGGATTTCAAACCCTAGCCATCGTCTGGCCCGAAAATACTGATTTCGGCCCATTTTTGTCGGGTGGTACGAAAATCGCCCGAAAAGTGCAGATGAAATCGACGACCGCGAGGTCCTTGTAGCATTCTTTTCATAAATTTATGAATGTGTCTCGGGTTCCGTGTCGGATTTCAAACCCTAGCCATCGTCTGGCCCGAAAATATCGATTTCGGCCAATTTTTTTCGGGTGGTACGAAAATCGCCCGAAAAGTGCAGATGAAATCGACGACCGCGAGATCCTTGTAGCATTCTTCTCCTAAATTTATGAATGTGTCTCGGGTTCCGTGTCGGATTTCAAACCCTAGCCATCGTCTGGCCCGAAAATACCGATTTCGACCCATTTTTATCGGGTGGTACGAAAATGGCCCGTAAAGTCCAGATGAAATCGACGACCGCGAGATCTTTGTAGCATTCTTCTCCAAAATTTATAACTGTGTCTCGGGTTCCGTGTCGGATTTCAAACCCTAGCCATCGTCTGGCCCAAAAATACCGATTTCGGCCCATTTTTGTCGGGTGGTACGAAAATCGCCCGAAAAGTGCAGATGAAATCGACGACCGCGAGATCCTTATAGCATTCTTCTCCTCAATTTATGACTGTGTTCTCGGGTTTCGTGTCGGATTTCAAACCCTAGCCATCGTCTGGCCCGAAAATACCGATTTCGGCCCATTTTTGTGGGGTGGTACGAAAATCGCCCGTAAAAGTGCAGATGAAATCGACGACCGCGAGATCCTTGTAACATTTTTCTCATTAATTTATGAATGTGTCTCTGGTTCCGTGTCGGATTTCAAACCCTAGCCATCGTCTGGCCCGAAAATACCGATTTCGGCCCATTTTTGTCGGGTGGTACGAAAATGGCCCGAAAAGTCCAGATGAAATCGACGACCGCGAGATCCTTGTATCATTCTTCTCCAAAATTTATGACTGTGTCTCGGGTTCCGTGTCGGATTTCAAACCCTAGCCATCGTCTGGCCCGAAAATACCGATTTCGGCCCATTTTTATCGGGTGGTACGAAAATCGCCCGAAAAGTGCAAATGAAATCGACGACCGCGAGATCCTTGTAGCATTTTTCTCATTAATTTATGAATGTGTCTCGGGTTCCGTGTCGGATTTCAAACCCTAGCCATCATCTGGCCCGAAAATACCGATTTCGGCCCATTTTTGTCGGGTGGTACGAAAATAGCCCGAAAAGTCCAGATGAAATCGACGACCGCGAGATCCTTGTATGATTCTTCTCCAAAATTTATGACTGTGTCTCGGGTTCCATGTCGGATTTCAAACCCTAGCCATCGTCTGGCCCGAAAATACCGATTTCGACCCATTTTTGTCGGGTGGTAGGAAAACCGCCCGAAAAGTGCAGATAAAATCGACGACCGCGAAATCCTTGTAGCATTCTTCTCCTCAATTTATGAATGTGTCTCGGGTTCCGTGTCGGATTTTAAACCCTAGCCATCGACTGGCCCGAAAATACCGATTTCGACTTATTTTTGTCGGGTGGTACGAAAATGGCCCGAAAAGTCCAGATGAAATCGACGACCGCGAGATCCTTGTAGCATTCTTCTCCAAAATTTATGACTGTGTCTCGGGTTCCGTGTCGGATATCAAACCCTAGCCTTCGTCTGGCCCGAAAATATCGATTTCAGCCCATTTTTGTCGGGTGGTACGAAAATCGCCCGAAAAGTGCAGATGAAATCGACGATCGCGAGATCCTTGTAGCATTCTTCTCCTAAATTTATGACTGTGTCTCGGGTTCCGTGTAGGATTTCAAACCCTAGCCATCGTCTGGCCTGAAAATACCGATTTCGGCCCATTTTTGTCGGGAGGTACGAAAATCGCCCGAAAAGTTCAGATGAAATCGACGACCGCGAATTCTTGTAGCATTCTTCTACTAAATTTATGATTGTGTCTCGGGTTCCGTGTCAGATTTCAAACCCTAGCCATCGTCTGGCCCGAAAATACCGATTTCGGCCCCTTTTTGTCGGGTGGTACGAAAATCGCCCGAAAAGTCCAGATGAAATCGACGACCGCGAGATCCTTGTAGCATTCTTCTCCTAAATTTATGACTGTGTCTCGGGTTCCGTGTAGGAGTTCAAACCCTAGCCATCGTCTAGCCCGAAAATACCGATTTCGGCCCATTTTTGTCGGGTGGTACGAAAATCGCCCGAAAAGTGCAGATGAAATCGAGGACCGTGAGATCCTTGTAGCATTCTTCTCCTCAATTTATGACTGTGTCTTGGGTTCCGTGTCGGATTACAAACCCTAGCCATCATCTGGCCCGAAAATACCGATTTCGGCCCATTTTTGTTGGGTGGTACGAAAATCGCCCGAAAAGTGCAGATGAAATCGACGACTGCGAGATCCTTATAGCATTATTCTCCTCAATTTATGACTATGTCTCGAGTTCCGTGTCAGATTTCAAACCCTAGCCATCGTCTGGCCCGAAAATACCGATTTCGACCCCTTTTTGTCGGGTGGTACGAAAATCGCCCGAAAATTCCAGATGAAATTGACGACCGCGAGATCCTTGTAGCATTCTTCTCCTAAATTTATGACTGTGTCTCGGGATTCGTGTCGGATTTCAAACCCTAGCCATCATCAGGCCCGAAAATACCGATTTGGGCCCATTTTTGTGGGGTGGTAAGAAAATCGCCCGTAAAAGTGCAGATGAAATCGACGACCGCGAGATCCTTGTAACATTTTTCTCATTAATTTATGAATGTGTCTCGGGTTCCGTGTCGGATTTCAAACCCTAGCCATCGTCTGGCCCGAAAATACCGATTTCGGCCTATTTTTGTCGGGTGGTACAAAATTCGCCCGAAAAGTGCAGATGAAATCGACGACTGCGAGATCCTTATAGCATTATTCTCCTCAATTTATGACTGTGTCTCGAGTTCCGTGTCGGATTTCAAACCCTAGCCATCGTCTGGCCCGAAAATACCGATTTCGGCCCATTTTTGTCGGGTGGTACGAAAATCGCCCGAAAAGTGCAGCTGAAATCGACGACCGCGAGATTCTTGTAGCATTCTTCTCCTAAATTTATGACTATGTCTCAGGTTTCGTGTGGGATTTCAAACCCTAGCTATCGTCTGGCCCGAAAATACCGATTTCGGCCTATTTTTGTCGGGTGGTACAAAAATCGCCCGAAAAGTGCAGATGAAATCGACGACTGCGAGATCCTTATAGCATTATTCTCCTCAATTTATGACTGTGTCTCGAGTTCCGTGTCGGATTTCAAACCCTAGCCATTGTCTGGCCCGAAAATACCGATTTCGGCCCATTTTTATCGGGTGGTACGAAAATCGCCCGAAAAGTGCAGATGAAATCGACGACTGCGAGATCCTTGTAGTATTCTTCTCCTCAATTTATGAATGTGTCTCGGGTTCGTGTCGGATTTTAAACCCTAGCCATCGACTGGCCCGAAAATACTGATTTCGGCCCATTTTTGTCGGGAGGTACGAAAATGGCCCGAAAAGTCCAGATGAAATCGACGACCGCGAGATCCTTGTAGCATTCTTCTCCAAAATTTAAGACTGTGTCTCGGTTTCCGTGTCGGATTTCAAACCCTAGCCATCGTCTGGCCCGAAAATACCGATTTCAGCCCATTTTTGTCCGGTGGTACGAAAATCGCCCTAAAAGTGCAGATGAAATCGCAACCGCGAGATCCTTTTAGCATTCTTCTCCTCAATTTATGACTGTTTCTCGAGTTCCGTGTCGGATTTCAAACCCTAGCCATCGTCTGGCCCGAAAATACCGATTTCGGCCCATTTTTATCGGGTGGTACGAAAATCGCCCGAAAAGTGCAGATGAAATCGACGACCGCGAGATCCTTATAGCATTCTTCTCCTCAATTTATGACTGTGTTCTCGGGTTTCGTGTCGGATTTCAAACCCTAGCCATCGTCTGGCCCGAAAATACCGATTGCGACCCATTTTTGTTGGGTGGTATGAAAATCACCCGTAAAAGTGCAGATGAAATCGACGACCGCGAGATCCTTGTAGCATTTTTCTCATTAATTTATGAATGTGTCTCGGGTTCCGTGTCGGATTTCAAACCCTAGCCATCATCTGGCCCGAAAATACCGATTTCGGCCCATTTTTGTCGGGTGGTACGAAAATAGCCCGAAAAGTCCAGATGAAATCGACGACCGCGAGATCCTTGTATGATTCTTCTCCAAAATTTATGACTGTGTCTCGGGTTCCATGTCGGATTTCAAACCCTAGCCATCGTCTGGCCCGAAAATACCGATTTCGACCCATTTTTGTCGGGTGGTAGGAAAACCACCCGAAAAGTGCAGATAAAATCGACGACCGCGAAATCCTTGTAGCATTCTTCTCCTCAATTTATGAATGTGTCTCGGGTTCCGTGTCGGATTTTAAACCCTAGCCATCGACTGGCCCGAAAATACCGATTTCGACTTATTTTTGTCGGGTGGTACGAAAATGGCCCGAAAAGTCCAGATGAAATCGACGACCGCGAGATCCTTGTAGCATTCTTCTCCAAAATTTATGACTGTGTCTCGGGTTCCGTGTCGGATATCAAACCCTAGCCTTCGTCTGGCCCGAAAATATCGATTTCAGCCCATTTTTGTCGGGTGGTACGAAAATCGCCCGAAAAGTGCAGATGAAATCGACGACCGCGAGATCCTTTTAGCATTCTTCTCCTCAATTTATGACTGTTTCTCGAGTTCCGTGTCGGATTTCAAACCCTAGCCATCGTCTGGCCCGAAAATACGGATTTCGGCCCATTTTTATCGGGTGGTACGAATATCGCCCGAAAAGTGCAGATGAAATCGACGACCGCGAGATCCTTATAGCATTCTTCTCCTCAATTTATGACTGTGTTCTCGGGTTTCGTGTCGGATTTCAAACCCTAGCCATCGTCTGGCCCGAAAATACCGATTTCGGCCCATTTTTGTGGGGTGGTACGAAAATCGCCCGTAAAAGTGCAGATGAAATCGACGACCGCGAGATCCTTGTAACATTTTTCTCATTAATTTATGAATGTGTCTCTGGTTCCGTGTCGGATTTCAAACCCTAGCCATCGTCTGGCCCGAAAATACCGATTTCGGCCCATTTTTGTCGGGTGGTACGAAAATGGCCCGAAAAGTCCAGATGAAATCGACGACCGCGAGATCCTTGTATCATTCTTCTCCAAAATTTATGACTGTGTCTCGGGTTCCGTGTCGGATTTCAAACCCTAGCCATCGTCTGGCCCGAAAATACTGATTTCGGCCCATTTTTGTCGGGTGGTAGGAAAACCGCCCGAAAAGTGCAGATGAAATCGACGACTGCGAGATCCTTGTAGCATTCTTCTCCTCAATTTATGAATGTGTCTCGGGTTCGTGTCGGATTTTAAACCCTAGCCATCGACTGGACCGAAAATATCGATTTCGGCCCATTTTTGTTGGGTGGTACGAAAATGGCCCGAAAAGTCCCGATGAAATCGACGACCGCGAGATCCTTGTAGCATTCTTCTCCAAAATTTAAGACTGTGTCTCGGGTTCCGTGTCGGATTTCAAACCCTAGCCATCGTCTGGCCCGAAAATATTGATTTCAGCCCATTTTTGTCCGATGGTACGAAAATCGCCCGAAAAGTGCAGATGAAATCGACGATCGCGAGATCCTTTTAGCATTCTTCTCCTCAATTTATGAATGTTTCTCGAGTTCCGTGTCGGATTTCAAACCCTAGCCATCGTCTGGCCCGAAAATACCGATTTCGGCCCATTTTTATCGGGTGGTACGAAAATCGCCCGAAAAGTGCAGATGAAATCGACGACCGCGAGATCCTTATAGCATTCTTCTCCTCAATTTATGACTGTGTTCTCGGGTTTCGTGTCGGATTTCAAACCCTAGCCATCGTCTGGCCCGAAAATACCGATTTCGGCCCATTTTTGTGGGGTGGTACGAAAATCGCCCGTAAAAGTGCAGATGAAATCGACGACCACGAGATCCTTGTAGCATTTTTCTCATTAATTTATGAATGTCTCTCGGGTTCCGTGTCGGATTTCAAACCCTAGCCATCGTCTGGCCCGAAAATACCGATTTCGGCCCATATTTGTTGGGTGGTATGAAAATCGCCCGAAAAGTGTAGATGAAATCGACGACCGCGAGATTCTTGTAGCATTCTTCTCCTAAATTTATGACTGTGTCTCGGGTTTCGTGTCGGATTTCAAATCCTAGCCATCGTCTGGCCCGAAAATACCGATTTCGGCCCATTTTTGTGGGGTGGTACGAAAATCGCCCGTAAAAGTGCAGATGAAATCGACGACCGCAAGATCCTTGTAGCATTTTTCTCATTAATTTATGAATGTGTCTCGGGTTCCGTGTCGGATTTCAAACCCTAGCCATCGTCTGGCCCGAAAATACCGATTTCGGCCCATTTTTGTCGGGTGGTACGAAAATGGCCCGAAAAGTCCAGATGAATTCGACGACCGCGAGATCCTTGCATCATTCTTCTCCAAAATTTATGACTGTGTCTCGGGTTTCGTGTCGGATTTCAAACCCTAGCCATCGTCTGGCCCGAAAATACCGATTTCAGCCCATTTTTGTCTGGTGGTACGAAAATCGCCCGAAAAGTGCAGATGAAATCGACGACCGCGAGATCCTTTTAGCATTCTTCTCCTCAATTTATGACTGTTTCTCGTGTTCCGTGTCGGATTTCAAACCCTAGCCATCGTTTGGCCCGAAAATACCGATTTCGGCCCATTTTTATCGGGTGGTACGAAAATCGCCCGAAAAGTGCAGATGAAATCGACGACCGCGAGATCCTTATAGCATTCTTCTTCTCAATTTATGACTGTGTTCTCGGGTTTCGTGTCGGATTTCAAACCCTAGCCATCGTCTGGCCCGAAAATACCGATTTCGGCCCATTTTTGTGGGGTGGTACGAAAATCGCCCGTAAAAGTGCAGATGAAATCGACGACCGCGAGATCCTTGTAGCATTCTTCTCCTCAATTTATGAATGTGTCTCGGGTTCCGTGTCGAATTTTAAACCCTAGCCATCGACTGGCCCGAAAATACCGATTTCGGCCCATTTTTGTCGGGTGGTACGAAAATGGCCCGAAAAGTCCAGATGAAATCGACGACCGCGAGATCCTTGTAGCATTCTTCTCCAAAATTTAAGACTGTGTCTCGGGTTCCGTGTCGGATTTCAAACCCTAGCCATCGTCTGGCCCGAAAATACCGATTTCAGCCCATTTTTGTCCGTTGGTACGAAAATGGCCCGAAAAGTCCAGATGAAATCGACGACCGCGAGATTCTTTTAGCATTCTTCTCCTCAATTTATGACTGTTTCTCGAGTTTCGTGTCGGATTTCAAACCCTAGCCATCGTCTGGCCCGAAAATACCGATTTCGGCCCATTTTTATCGGGTGGTACGAAAATCGCCCGAAAAGTGCAGATGAAATCGACGACCGCGAGATCCTTATAGCATTCTTCTCCTCAATTTATGACTGTGTTCTCGGGTTTCGTGTCGGATTTCAAACCCTAGCCATCGTCTGGCCCGAAAATACCGATTTCGGCCCATTTTTGTGGGGTGGTACGAAAATCGCCCGTAAAAGTGCAGATGAAATCGACGACCGCGAGATCCTTGTAACATTTTTCTCATTAATTTATGAATGTGTCTCTGGTTCCGTGTCGGATTTCAAACCCTAGCCATCGTCTGGCCCGAAAATACCGATTTCGGCCCATTTTTGTCGGGTGGTACGAAAATGGCCCGAAAAGTCCAGATGAAATCGACGACCGCGAGATCCTTGTATCATTCTTCTCCAAAATTTATGACTGTGTCTCCGGTTCCGTGTCGGATTTCAAACCCTAGCCATCGTCTGGCCCGAAAATACCGATTTCGGCCCATTTTTGTCGGGTGGTAGGAAAACCGCCCGAAAAGTGCAGATGAAATCGACGACTGCGAGATCCTTGTAGCATTCTTCTCCTCAATTTATGAATGTGTCTCGGGTTCGTGTCGGATTTTAAACCCTAGCCATCGACTAGACCGAAAATATCGATTTCGGCCCATTTTTGTTGGGTGGTACGAAAACGGCCCGAAAAGTCCAGATGAAATCGACGACCGCGAGATCCTTGTAGCATTCTTCTCCAAAATTTAAGACTGTGTCTCGGGTTCCGTGTCGGATTTCAAACCCTAGCCATCGTCTGGCCCGAAAATATTGATTTCAGCCCATTTTTGTCCGATGGTACGAAAATCGCCCGAAAAGTGCAGATGAAATCGACGACCGCGAGATCCTTTTAGCATTCTTCTCCTCAATTTATGACTGTTTCTCGAGTTCCGTGTCGGATTTCAAACCCTAGCCATCGTCTGGCCCGAAAATACCGATTTCGGCCCATTTTTATCGGGTGGTACGAAAATCGCCCGAAAAGTGCAGATGAAATCGACGACCGCGAGATTCTTGTAGCTTTCTTCTCCTAAATTTGTGATTGTGTCTCGGGTTTCGTGTCGGATTTCAAACCCTTGCCATCGTCTGGTTCGAAAATACCGATTTCGGCCCATTTTTGTGGGGTGGTACGAAAATCGCCCGTAAAAGTGCAGATGAAATCGACGACCGCGAGATCCTTGTAGCATTCTTCTCCTCAATTTATGACTGTGTCTCGGGTTCCGTGTCGGATTTCAAACCCTAGCCATCGTCTGGCCCGAAAATACCGATTTCGGCCCATTTTTGTCGGGTGGTACGAAAATGGCCCGAAAAGTCCAGATGAAATCGACGACCGCGTGATCCTTGTATCATTCTTCTCCAAAATTTATGACTGTGTCTCGGGTTCCGTGTCGGATTTCAAACCCTAGCCATCGTCTGGCCCGAAAATACCGATTTCGACCCATTTTTGTGGGGTGGTACGAAAATCGCCCGTAAAAGTGCAGATGAAATCGACGACCGCGAGATCCTTATAACATTCTTCTCCTCAATTTATGACTGTGTTCTCGGGTTTCGTGTCGGATTTCAAACCCTAGCCATCGTCTGGCCCGAAAATACCGATTTCGGCCCATTTTTGTGGGGTGGTACGAAAATCGCCCGTAAAAGTGCAGATGAAATCGACGACCGCGAGATCCTTGTAGCATTTTTCTCATTAATTTTTGAATGTCTCTCGGGTTCCGTGTCGGATTTCAAACCCTAGCCATCGTCTGGCCCGAAAATACCGATTTCCGCCCATTTTTGTCGGGTGGTACGAAAATGGCCCGAAAAGTCCAGATGAAATCGACGACCGCGAGATCCTTGTATCATTCTTCTCCAAAATTTATGACTGTGTCTCGGGTTCCGTGTCGGATTTCTAACCCTAGCCATCGTTTTGCCCGAAAATACCGATTTCGGCCCATTTTTGTCGGGTGGTAGGAAAACCGCCCGAAAAGTGCAGATGAAATCGACGACTGCGAGATCCTTGTAGCATTCTTCTCCTCAATTTATGAATGTGTCTCGGGTTCGTGTCGGATTTTAAACCCTAGCCATCGACTGGACCGAAAATATCGATTTCGGCCCATTTTTGTTGGGTGGTACGAAAATGGCCCGAAAAGTCCCGATGAAATCGACGACCGCGAGATCCTTGTAGCATTCTTCTCCAAAATTTAAGACTGTGTCTCGGGTTCCGTGTCGGATTTCAAACCCTAGCCATCGTCTGGCCCGAAAATATTGATTTCAGCCCATTTTTGTCCGATGGTACGAAAATCGCCCGAAAAGTGCAGATGAAATCGACGATCGCGAGATCCTTTTAGCATTCTTCTCCTCAATTTATGAATGTTTCTCGAGTTCCGTGTCGGATTTCAAACCCTAGCCATCGTCTGGCCCGAAAATACCGATTTCGGCCCATTTTTATCGGGTGGTACGAAAATCGCCCGAAAAGTGCAGATGAAATCGACGACCGCGAGATCCTTATAGCATTCTTCTCCTCAATTTATGACTGTGTTCTCGGGTTTCGTGTCGGATTTCAAACCCTAGCCATCGTCTGGCCCGAAAATACCGATTTCGGCCCATTTTTGTGGGGTGGTACGAAAATCGCCCGTAAAAGTGCAGATGAAATCGACGACCACGAGATCCTTGTAGCATTTTTCTCATTAATTTATGAATGTCTCTCGGGTTCCGTGTCGGATTTCAAACCCTAGCCATCGTCTGGCCCGAAAATACCGATTTCGGCCCATATTTGTTGGGTGGTATGAAAATCGCCCGAAAAGTGTAGATGAAATCGACGACCGCGAGATTCTTGTAGCATTCTTCTCCTAAATTTATGACTGTGTCTCGGGTTTCGTGTCGGATTTCAAATCCTAGCCATCGTCTGGCCCGAAAATACCGATTTCGGCCCATTTTTGTGGGGTGGTACGAAAATCGCCCGTAAAAGTGCAGATGAAATCGACGACCGCAAGATCCTTGTAGCATTTTTCTCATTAATTTATGAATGTGTCTCGGGTTCCGTGTCGGATTTCAAACCCTAGCCATCGTCTGGCCCGAAAATACCGATTTCGGCCCATTTTTGTCGGGTGGTACGAAAATGGCCCGAAAAGTCCAGATGAATTCGACGACCGCGAGATCCTTGCATCATTCTTCTCCAAAATTTATGACTGTGTCTCGGGTTTCGTGTCGGATTTCAAACCCTAGCCATCGTCTGGCCCGAAAATACCGATTTCAGCCCATTTTTGTCTGGTGGTACGAAAATCGCCCGAAAAGTGCAGATGAAATCGACGACCGCGAGATCCTTTTAGCATTCTTCTCCTCAATTTATGACTGTTTCTCGTGTTCCGTGTCGGATTTCAAACCCTAGCCATCGTTTGGCCCGAAAATACCGATTTCGGCCCATTTTTATCGGGTGGTACGAAAATCGCCCGAAAAGTGCAGATGAAATCGACGACCGCGAGATCCTTATAGCATTCTTCTTCTCAATTTATGACTGTGTTCTCGGGTTTCGTGTCGGATTTCAAACCCTAGCCATCGTCTGGCCCGAAAATACCGATTTCGGCCCATTTTTGTGGGGTGGTACGAAAATCGCCCGTAAAAGTGCAGATGAAATCGACGACCGCGAGATCCTTGTAGCATTCTTCTCCTCAATTTATGAATGTGTCTCGGGTTCCGTGTCGAATTTTAAACCCTAGCCATCGACTGGCCCGAAAATACCGATTTCGGCCCATTTTTGTCGGGTGGTACGAAAATGGCCCGAAAAGTCCAGATGAAATCGACGACCGCGAGATCCTTGTAGCATTCTTCTCCAAAATTTAAGACTGTGTCTCGGGTTCCGTGTCGGATTTCAAACCCTAGCCATCGTCTGGCCCGAAAATACCGATTTCAGCCCATTTTTGTCCGTTGGTACGAAAATGGCCCGAAAAGTCCAGATGAAATCGACGACCGCGAGATTCTTTTAGCATTCTTCTCCTCAATTTATGACTGTTTCTCGAGTTTCGTGTCGGATTTCAAACCCTAGCCATCGTCTGGCCCGAAAATACCGATTTCGGCCCATTTTTATCGGGTGGTACGAAAATCGCCCGAAAAGTGCAGATGAAATCGACGACCGCGAGATCCTTATAGCATTCTTCTCCTCAATTTATGACTGTGTTCTCGGGTTTCGTGTCGGATTTCAAACCCTAGCCATCGTCTGGCCCGAAAATACCGATTTCGGCCCATTTTTGTGGGGTGGTACGAAAATCGCCCGTAAAAGTGCAGATGAAATCGACGACCGCGAGATCCTTGTAACATTTTTCTCATTAATTTATGAATGTGTCTCTGGTTCCGTGTCGGATTTCAAACCCTAGCCATCGTCTGGCCCGAAAATACCGATTTCGGCCCATTTTTGTCGGGTGGTACGAAAATGGCCCGAAAAGTCCAGATGAAATCGACGACCGCGAGATCCTTGTATCATTCTTCTCCAAAATTTATGACTGTGTCTCGGGTTCCGTGTCGGATTTCAAACCCTAGCCATCGTCTGGCCCGAAAATACTGATTTCGGCCCATTTTTGTCGGGTGGTAGGAAAACCGCCCGAAAAGTGCAGATGAAATCGACGACTGCGAGATCCTTGTAGCATTCTTCTCCTCAATTTATGAATGTGTCTCGGGTTCGTGTCGGATTTTAAACCCTAGCCATCGATTGGCCCGAAAATACCGATTTTGGCCCATTTTTGTAGGGTGGTACGAAAACGGCCCGAAAAGTCCAGATGAAATCGACGACCGCGAGATCCTTGTAGCATTCTTCTCCAAAATTTAAGACTGTGTCTCGGGTTCCGTGTCGGATTTCAAACCCTAGCCATCGTCTGGCCCGAAAATACCGATTTCAGCCCATTTTTGTCCGTTGGTACGAAAATGGCCCGAAAAGTCCAGATGAAATCGACGACCGCGAGATTCTTTTAGCATTCTTCTCCTCAATTTATGACTGTTTCTCGAGTTTCGTGTCGGATTTCAAACCCTAGCCATCGTCTGGCCCGAAAATACCGATTTCGGCCCATTTTTATCGGGTGGTACGAAAATCGCCCGAAAAGTGCAGATGAAATCGACGACCGCGAGATCCTTATAGCATTCTTCTCCTCAATTTATGACTGTGTTCTCGGGTTTCGTGTCGGATTTCAAACCCTAGCCATCGTCTGGCCCGAAAATACCGATTGCGACCCATTTTTGTTGGGTGGTATGAAAATCACCCGTAAAAGTGCAGATGAAATCGACGACCGCGAGATCCTTGTAGCATTTTTCTCATTAATTTATGAATGTGTCTCGGGTTCCGTGTCGGATTTCAAACCCTAGCCATCATCTGGCCCGAAAATACCGATTTCGGCCCATTTTTGTCGGGTGGTACGAAAATGGCCAGAAAAGTCCAGATGAAATCGACGACCGCGAGATCCTTGTAGCATTCTTCTCCAAAATTTATGACTGTGTCTCGGGTTCCGTGTCGGATTTCAAACCCTAGCCATCGTCTGGCCCGAAAATACCGATTTCGGCCCATTTTTGTCGTGTGGTACGAAAATCGCCCGAAAAGTCAAGATGAAATCGACGACCGCGAGATCCTTTTAGCATTCTTCTCCAAAATTTATGACTGTGTCTCGGGTTCCGTGCCGGATTTGAAACTCTAGACATCGTCTGGCCCGAAAATATCGATTTCGGCCCATTTTTGTTGGGTGGTACGAAAATCGCCCGAAAAGTGCAGATAAAATCGACGACCGAGAGATCCTTGTAGCATTCTTCTCCAAAATTTATGACTGTGTCTCGGGTTCCGTGTCGGATTTCAAACCCTAGCCATCGTCTGGCCCGAAAATATCGATTTCGGCCCATTTTTGTCGGGTGGTACGAAAATCACCCGAAAAGTCCAGATGAAATCGACGACCGCGAGATCCTTGTAGCATTCTTCTCCAAAATTTATGACTGTGTCTCGGGTTCCGTGTCGGATTTCAAACCCTAGCCATCGTATGGCCCGAAAATACCGATTTCGGCCCATTTTTGTCGGGTGGTACGAAAATCGCCCGAAAAGAGCAGATAAAATCGACGACCGCGAGATCCTTGTAGCATTCTTCTCCTAAATTTATGACTGTGTCTCGGGTTCCGTGTCGGATTTCAAACCATAGCCATCGTCTGGCCCAAAATTACCGATTTCGGCCTTATTTTTGTCGGGTGGTACGAAAATCGCCCGAAAAGTGCATATGAAATCGACGACCGCGAGATCCTTGTAGCATTCTTCTCCTAATTTTATGACTGTGTCTCGGGTTCCGTGTCGGATTTCAAACCCTAGCCATCGTCTGGCCCGAAAATACCGATTTCGGCCCATTTTTGTTGGGTGGTACGAAAATGGCCTGAAAAGTCCAGATGAAATCGACGACCACGAGATCCTTGTAGCATTCTTCTCCAAAATTTATGACTATGTCTCGCGTTCCGTGTCGGATTGCAAACCCTAGCCATCGTCTGGCCCAAAAATACCGATTTCGGCCCATTTTTGTCGGGTGGTACGAACATCGCCCGAAAAGTGTAGATGAAATCGACGACCGCGAGATCCTTATAGCATTCTTCTCCTAAATTTATGACTATTTCTCGGGTTCCGTGTCGGATTTCAAACCCTAGCCATCGTCTGGCCCGAAAATACCGATTTCGGCCCATTTTTGTTGGGTGGTACGAAAATCGCCCGAAAAGTGCAGATGAAATCGACGACCGCGAGATCCTTGTAGCATTCTTCTCCTAAATTTATGACTGTGTCTCGGGTTCCGTGTAGGATTTCAAACCCTAGCCATCGTCTGGCCCGAAAATACCGATTTCCGCCCATTTTTGTCGGGTGGTACGAAAATGGCCCGAAAAGTCCAGATGAAATCGACGACCGCGTGATCCTTGTATCATTCTTCTCCAAAATTTATGACTGTGTCTCGGGTTCCGTGTCGGATTTCAAACCCTAGCCATCGTCTGGCCCGAAAATACCGATTTCGGCCCATTTTTGTGGGGTGGTACGAAAATCGCCCGTAAAAGTGCAGATGAAATCGACGACCGCGAGATCCTTGTAACATTTTTCTCATTAATTTATGAATGTGTCTCTGGTTCCGTGTCGGATTTCAAACCCTAGCCATCGTCTGGCCCGAAAATACCGATTTCGGCCCATTTTTGTCGGGTGGTACGAAAATGGCCCGAAAAGTCCAGATGAAATCGACGACCGCGAGATCCTTGTATCATTCTTCTCCAAAATTTATGACTGTGTCTCCGGTTCCGTGTCGGATTTCAAACCCTAGCCATCGTCTGGCCCGAAAATACCGATTTCGGCCCATTTTTGTCGGGTGGTAGGAAAACCGCCCGAAAAGTGCAGATGAAATCGACGACTGCGAGATCCTTGTAGCATTCTTCTCCTCAATTTATGAATGTGTCTCGGGTTCGTGTCGGATTTTAAACCCTAGCCATCGACTGGACCGAAAATATCGATTTCGGCCCATTTTTGTTGGGTGGTACGAAAATGGCCCGAAAAGTCCCGATGAAATCGACGACCGCGAGATCCTTGTAGCATTCTTCTCCAAAATTTAAGACTGTGTCTCGGGTTCCGTGTCGGATTTCAAACCCTAGCCATCGTCTGGCCCGAAAATATTGATTTCAGCCCATTTTTGTCCGATGGTACGAAAATCGCCCGAAAAGTGCAGATGAAATCGACGATCGCGAGATCCTTTTAGCATTCTTCTCCTCAATTTATGAATGTTTCTCGAGTTCCGTGTCGGATTTCAAACCCTAGCCATCGTCTGGCCCGAAAATACCGATTTCGGCCCATTTTTATCGGGTGGTACGAAAATCGCCCGAAAAGTGCAGATGAAATCGACGACCGCGAGATCCTTATAGCTTTCTTCTCCTCAATTTATGACTGTGGTCTCGAGTTCCGTGTCGGATTTCAAACCCTAGCCATCGTCTGGCCCGAAAATACCGATTTCAGCCCATTTTTGTCGGGTGGTACGAAAATCGCCCGAAAAGTCATGATGAAATCGACGACCGCGAGATCCTTGTAGCATTCTTCTCCTAAATTTATGACTGTGTCTCGGGTTCCGTGTAGGATTTCAAACCCTAGCCATCGTGTGGCCCGAAAATACCGATTTCGACCCATTTTTGTCGAGTGGTACGAAAATCGCCCGAAAAGTGCAGATGAAATCGACGACCGCGAGATCCTTATAGCATTATTCTCCTCAATTTATGACTGTGTCTCGAGTTCCGTGTCGGATTTCAAACCCTAGCCATTGTCTGGCCCGAAAATACCGATTTCGGCCCATATTTGTTGGGTGGTATGAAAATCGCCCGAAAAGTGCAGATGAAATCGACGACCGCGAGATTCTTGTAGCATTCTTCTCCTAAATTTATGACTGTGTCTCGGGTTCCGTGTCGGATTTCAAATCCTAGCCATCGTCTGGCCCGAAAATACCGATTTCAGCCCATTTTTGTCGGGTGGTACGAAAATAGCCCGAAAAGTGCAGATGAAATCGACAACCGCGAGATCCTTTTAGCATTCTTCTCCTCAATTTATGACTGTTTCTCGAGTTCCGTGTCGGATTTCAAACCCTAGCCATCGTCTGGCCCGAAAATATCGATTTCGGCCCATTTTTATCGGGTGGTACGAAAATCGCCCGAAAAGTGCAGATGAAATCGACGACCGCGAGATCCTTATAGCATTCTTCTCCTCAATTTATGACTGTGTTCTCGGGTTTCGTGTCGGATTTCAAACCCTAGCCATCGTCTGGCCCGAAAATACCGATTTCGGCCCATTTTTGTGGGGTGGTACGAAAATCGCCCGTAAAAGTGCAGATGAAATCGACGACCGCGAGATCCTTGTAGCATTTTTCTCATTAATTTATGAATGTGTCTCGGGTTCCGTGTCGGATTTCAAACCCTAGCCATCATCTGGCCTGAAAATACCGATTTCGGCCCATTTTTGTCGGGTGGTACGAAAATGGCCCGAAAAGTCCAGATGAAATCGACGACCGCGAGATCCTTGTATCATTCTTCTCCAAGGTTTATGACTGTGTCTCGGGTTCCGTGTCGGATTTCAAACCCTAGCCATCGTCTGGCCCGAAAATACCGATTTCGGCCCATTTTTGTCGGGTGGTAGGAAAACCGCCCGAAAAGTGCAGATGAAATCGACGACCGTGAGATCCTTATAGCATTATTCTCCTCAATTTATGACTGTGTCTCGAGTTCCGTGTCGGATTTCAAACCCTAGCCATCGTCTGGCCTGAAAATACCGATTTCGGCCCATTTTTATCGGGTGGTACGAAAATCGCCCGAAAAGTGCAGATGAAATCGACGACCGCGAGATCCTTATAGCATTCTTCTCCTCAATTTATGACTGTTTCTCGAGTTCCGTGTCGGATTTCAAACCCTAGCCATCGTCTGGCCCGAAAATACCAATTTCGGCCCATTTTTATCGGGTGGTACGAAAATCGCCCGAAAAGTGCAGATGAAATCGACGACCGCGAGATCCTTATAGCATTCTTCTCCTCAATTTATGACTGTGTTCTCGAGTTCCGTGTCGGATTTCAAACCCTAGCCATCGTCTGGCCCGAAAATACCGATTTCGGCCCATTTTTGTGGGGTGGTACGAAAATCGCCCGTAAAAGTGCAGATGAAATCGACGACCGCGAGATCCTTGTAACATTTTTCTCATTAATTTATGAATGTGTCTCTGGTTCCGTGTCGGATTTCAAACCCTAGCCATCGTCTGGCCCGAAAATACCGATTTCGGCCCATTTTTGTCGGGTGGTACGAAAATGGCCCGAAAAGTCCAGATGAAATCGACGACCGCGAGATCCTTGTATCATTCTTCTCCAAAATTTATGACTGTGTCTCGGGTTCCGTGTCGGATTTCAAACCCTAGCCATCGTCTGGCCCGAAAATACCGATTTCGGCCCATTTTTGTCGGGTGGTAGGAAAACCGCCCGAAAAGTGCAGATGAAATCGACGACTGCGAGACCCTTGTAGCATTCTTCTCCTCAATTTATGAATGTGTCTCGGGTTCCGTGTCGGATTTTAAACCCTAGCCATCGACTGGCCCGAAAATACCGATTTCGGCCCATTTTTGTCGGGTGGTAGGAAAACCGCCCGAAAAGTGCAGATGAAATCGACAACCGCGAGATCCTTGTAGCATTCTTCTCCTCAATTTATGAATGTGTCTCGGGTTCCGTGTCGGATTTTAAACCCTAGCCATCGACTGGCCCGAAAATACCGATTTCGGCCCATTTTTGTCGGGTGGTACGAAAATGGCCCAAAAAGTCGAGATGAAATCGACGACCGCGAGATCCTTGTAGCATTCTTCTCCAAAATTTATGACTGTGTCTCGGGTTCCGTGTCGGATTTCAAATCCTAGCCATCGTCTGGCCCGAAAATACCGATTTCAGCCCATTTTTGTCGGGTGGTACGAAAATAGCCCGAAAAGTGCAGATGAAATCGACGACCGCGAGATCCTTTTAGCATTCTTCTCCTCAATTTATGACTGTTTCTCGAGTTCCGTGTCGGATTTCAAACCCTAGCCATCGTCTGGCCCGAAAATATCGATTTCGGCCCATTTTTATCGGGTGGTACGAAAATCGCCCGAAAAGTGCAGATGAAATCGACGACCGCGAGATCCTTATAGCATTCTTCTCCTCAATTTATGACTGTGTTCTCGGGTTTCGTGTCGGATTTCAAACCCTAGCCATCGTCTGGCCCGAAAATACCGATTTCGGCCCATTTTTGTGGGGTGGTACGAAAATCGCCCGTAAAAGTGCAGATGAAATCGACGACCACGAGATCCTTGTAGCATTTTTCTCATTAATTTATGAATGTCTCTCGGGTTCCGTGTCGGATTTCAAACCCTAGCCATCGTCTGGCCCGAAAATACCGATTTCGGCCCATATTTGTTGGGTGGTATGAAAATCGCCCGAAAAGTGTAGATGAAATCGACGACCGCGAGATTCTTGTAGCATTCTTCTCCTAAATTTATGACTGTGTCTCGGGTTTCGTGTCGGATTTCAAATCCTAGCCATCGTCTGGCCCGAAAATACCGATTTCGGCCCATTTTTGTCGGGTGGTACGAAAATCGCCCGAAAAGTGCAGATGAAATCGACGATCGCGAGATCCTTGTAGCATTCTTCTCCTAAAATTATGACTGTGTCTCGGGTTCCGTATCAGATTTCAAACCCTAGCCATCGTCTGGCCCGAAAATACCGATTTCGGCCCATTTTTGTCGGGTGGTACGAAAATCGCCCGAAAAGTCCAGATGAAATCGACGACCGCGAGATCCTTGTAGCATTCTTCTCCAAAATTTATAACTGTGTCTCGGGTTCCGTGTCGGATTTCAAACCCTAGCCATCGTCTGGCCCGAAAATACCGATTTCGGCCCATTTTTGTCGGGTGGTACGAAAATCGCCCGAAAAGTGCAGATGAAATCGACGACCGCGTGATCCTTATAGCATTCTTCTCCTCAATTTATGACTGTGTCTAGGGTTCCATGTCGGATTTCAAACCCTAGCCATCGTCTGGCCCGAAAATACCGATTTCGGCCCATTTTTGTCGGGTGGTACGAAAATCGCCCGAAAAGTGCAGATGAAATCGACGACCGCGAGATCCTTGTAGCATTCTTCTCCTAAATTTATGACTGTTCTCAGGTTCCGTGTCAGATTTCAAATCCTAGCCATCGTCTGGCCCGAAAATACCGATTTAAGCCCATTTTTGTCTGGTGGTACGAAAATTGCCCGAAAAGTGCAGATGAAATCGACGACCGCGAGATCCTTGTAGCATTCTTCTCCTAAATTTATGACTGTGTCTCGGGTTCCGTGTCGGATTTCAAACCCTAGCCATCGTCTGGCCCGAAAATACCAATTTCGGCCCATTTTTGTCGGGTGGTACGATAATCGCTCGAAAAGTGCAGATGAAATCGACGATCGCGAGATCCTTGTAGCATTCTTCTCCTAAATTTATGACTGTGTCTCGGGTTCCGTGTAGGATTTCAAACCTAGCCATTGTTTGGCCCGAAAATACCGATTTCGGCCCATTTTTGTCGGGTGGTAGGAAAACCACCCGAAAAGTGCAGATGAAATCGACGACTGCGAGACCCTTGTAGCATTCTTCTCCTCAATTTATGAATGTGTCTCGGGTTCCGTGTCGGATTTTAAACCCTAGCCATCGACTGGCCCGAAAATACCGATTTCGGCCCATTTTTGTCGGGTGGTAGGAAAACCGCCCGAAAAGTGCAGATGAAATCGACGACCGCGAGATCCTTGTAGCATTCTTCTCCTCAATTTATGAATGTGTCTCGGGTTCCGTGTCGGATTTTAAACCCTAGCCATCGACTGGCCCGAAAATACCGATTTCGGCCCATTTTTGTCGGGTGGTACGAAAATTGCCCGAAAAGTCCAGATGAAATCGACGACCGCGAGATCCTTGTAGCATTCTTCTCCTAAATTTATGACTGTGTCTCGGGTTCCGTGTCGGATTTCAAACCCTAGCCATCGTCTGGCCCGAAAATACCGATTTCAGCCCATTTTTGTCGGGTGGTACGAAAATCGCCCGAAAAGTGCAGATGAAATCGACGACCGCGAGATCCTTTTAGCATTCTTCTCCTCAATTTATGACTGTTTCTCGAGTTCCGTGTCGGATTTCAAACCCTAGCCATCGTCTGGCCCGAAAATACGGATTTCGGCCCATTTTTATCGGGTGGTACGAATATCGCCCGAAAAGTGCAGATGAAATCGACGACCGCGAGATCCTTATAGCATTCTTCTCCTCAATTTATGACTGTGTTCTCGGGTTCCGTGTCGGATTTCAAACCCTAGCCATCGTCTGGCCCGAAAATACCGATTTCAGCCCATTTTTGTTGGGTGGTACGAAAATCGCCCGAAAAGTGCAGATGAAATCGACGACCGCGAGATCCTTGTAGCATTCTTCTCCTAAATTTATGACTGTGTCTCGGGTTCCGTGTAGGATTTCAAACCCTAGCCATCGTCTGGCCCGAAAATACCGATTTCGGCCCATTTTTGTGGGGTGGTACGAAAATCGCCCGTAAAAGTGCAGATGAAATCGACGACCGCGAGATCCTTGTAGCATTTTTCTCATTAATTTATGAATGTGTCTCGGGTTCCGTGTCGAATTTCAAACCCTAGCCATCATCTGGCCCGAAAATACCGATTTCGGCCCATTTTTGTCGGGTGGTACGAAAATGGCCCGAAAAGTCCAGATGAAATCGACGACCGCGTGATCCTTGTATCATTCTTCTCCAAAATTTATGACTGTGTCTCGGGTTCCGTGTCGGATTTCAAACCCTAGCCATCGTTTGGCCCGAAAATACCGATTTCGGCCCATTTTTGTCGGGTGGTAGGAAAACCGCCCGAAAAGTGCAGATGAAATCCACGACCGCAAGATCCTTGTAGCATTCTTCTCCTTGATTTATGAATGTGTCTCGGGTTTCGTGTCGGATTTTAAACCCTAGCCATCGACTGGCCCGAAAATACCGATTTCGGCCCATTTTTGTCGGGTGGTACGAAAATGGCCCGAAAAGTCCAGATGAAATCGACGACCGCGAGATCCTTGTAGCATTCTTCTCCAAAATTTATGACTGTGTCTCGGGTTCCGTGTAGGATTTCAAACCCTAGCCATCGTCTGGCCCGAAAATATCGATTTCGATCCATTTTTGTCGGGTGGTACGAAAATCGCCCGAATAGCGCAGATGAAATCGACGACCGCGAGATCCTTATAGCATTCTTATCCTCAATTTATGACTGTGTCTTGGGTTCCGTGTCGGATTTCAAACCCTAGCCATCGTCTGGCCCGAAAATACCGATTTCGGCCCATTTTTGTCGGGTGGTACGAAAATGGCCCGAAAAGTCCAGATGAAATCGACGACCGCGAGATCCTTGTATCATTCTTCTCCAAAATTTATGACTGTGTCTCGGGTTCCGTGTCGGATTTCAAACCCTAGCCATCGTCTGGCCCGAAAATACCGATTTCGGCCCATTTTTGTGGGGTGGTACGAAAATCGCCCGTAAAAGTGCAGATGAAATCGACGACCGCGAGATCCTTGTAGCATTTTTCTCATTAATTTTTGAATGTCTCTCGGGTTCCGTGTCGGATTTCAAACCCTAGCCATCGTCTGGCCCGAAAATACCGATTTCGGCCCATTTTTGTCGGGTGGTACGAAAATAGCCCGAAAAGTCCAGATGAAATCGACGACCGCGAGATCCTTGTATCATTCTTCTCCAAAATTTATGACTGTGTCTCGGGTTCCGTGTCGGATTTCTAACCCTAGCCATCGTTTGGCCCGAAAATACCGATTTCGGCCCATTTTTGTCGGGTGGTAGGAAAACCGCCCGAAAAGTGCAGATGAAATCGACGACTGCGAGATCCTTGTAGCATTCTTCTCCTCAATTTATGAATGTGTCTCGGGTTCGTGTCGGATTTTAAACCCTAGCCATCGACTGGACCGAAAATATCGATTTCGGCCCATTTTTGTTGGGTGGTACGAAAATGGCCC
Source organism: Cicer chorassanicum (assembly GCA_037974735.1). Classification (NCBI taxonomy): domain Eukaryota; kingdom Viridiplantae; phylum Streptophyta; class Magnoliopsida; order Fabales; family Fabaceae; genus Cicer; species Cicer chorassanicum. Next base: position 121,810 of record JBBPBP010000841.1, on the reverse strand, counting down.
GAAAAGTCCCGATGAAATCGACGACCGCGAGATCCTTGTAGCATTCTTCTCCAAAATTTAAGACTGTGTCTCGGGTTCCGTGTCGGATTTCAAACCCTAGCCATCGTCTGGCCCGAAAATATTGATTTCAGCCCATTTTTGTCCGATGGTACGAAAATCGCCCGAAAAGTGCAGATGAAATCGACGATCGCGAGATCCTTTTAGCATTCTTCTCCTCAATTTATGAATGTTTCTCGAGTTCCGTGTCGGATTTCAAACCCTAGCCATCGTCTGGCCCGAAAATACCGATTTCGGCCCATTTTTATCGGGTGGTACGAAAATCGCCCGAAAAGTGCAGATGAAATCGACGACCGCGAGATCCTTATAGCATTCTTCTCCTCAATTTATGACTGTGTTCTCGGGTTTCGTGTCGCATTTCAAACCCTAGCCATCGTCTGGCCCGAAAATACCGATTTCGGCCCATTTTTGTGGGGTGGTACGAAAATCGCCCGTAAAAGTGCAGATGAAATCGACGACCGCGAGATCCTTGTAGCATTTTTCTCATTAATTTATGAATGTGTCTCGGGTTCCGTGTCGGATTTCAAACCCTAGCCATCATCTGGCCCGAAAACACCGATTTCGGCCCATTTTTGTCGGGTGGTACGAAAATAGCCCGAAAAGTCCAGATGAAATCGACGACCGCGAGATCCTTGTATCATTCTTCTCCAAAATTTATGACTGTGTCTCGGGTTCCATGTCGGATTTCAAACCCTAGCCATCGTCTGGCCCGAAAATACCGATTTCGGCCCATTTTTGTCGGGTGGTAGGAAAACCGCCCGAAAAGTGCAGATGAAATCGACGACCGCGAGATCCTTGTAGCATTCTTCTCCTCAATTTATGAATGTGTCTCGGGTTCCGTGTCGGATTTTAAACCCTAGCCATCGACTGGCCCGATAAATACCGATTTCGGCCCATTTTTGTCGGGTAGTAGGAAAACCGCCCGAAAAGTGCAGATGAAATCGACGACCGCGAGATCCTTGTAGCATTCTTCTCCTCAATTTATGAATGTGTCTCGGGTTCCGTGTCAGATTTTAAACCCTAGCCATCGACTGGCCCGAAAATACCGATTTCGGCCCATTTTTGTCGGGTGGTACGAAAATGGCCCGAAAAGTCCAGATGAAATCGACGACCGCGAGATCCTTGTAGCATTCTTCTCCAAAATATATGACTGTGTCTCGGGTTCCGTGTCGGATTTCAAACCCTAGCCATTGTCTGGCCCGAAAATAC